>JAKEYF010000154.1:0-134802 GCA_021527775.1 Lactarius sanguifluus | reverse complement strand
TGGTGACCTTCGATTTTGGATTATTTCTGCGATATCTCTTTACTGGTGTAGGCGTGTATGAAAAACAGATCAACGACATTGACGGCTAGATCTCGTGGGAGGGGAATTAAAGAATGTTGAACTCCTTTTTGCCTGTATTAGGCGGCCTTCAGCGCTTCAACAACTTCAGCTTGACATACGGTGGGGCCACATTCCCGTGCACGTGCCACAGCTTGAACGTAACAACCCACGCCACTGGCACGCCTACCACAACCGGGGTGGGGCCTCTGGCGGAACGTGTAGTCGTGTAGTAGACGAAGCCCAAAGCTACAATACCGTACATGGCATCACTTGGAGCACAGGCCCCCCGAGTATCTTCAGGAACAAGGACGAAGATCGCGCCATTCGGTGGCACTCACCCTTTCTTGACGCGAGGCTCAAAAGGTGCAGAACAGCACGCACGTTGTAGACGACATTTCAGTCGGGCCACGCGGACATGGTGAGATAGGTTGAGAATCCTCCTGGTGGCGAACAAAACCCTACTCACTTCCACGCCGATCAGGGAGCCACTACATGCTGCAGGCAACTCCACGTCGCAGATCTATCTCAGGTCTTGATTCTCGTAGAGCAGGCCTTGCAAGACTGGTACATGTAGCTCTCAAATATGTCTATGAAAGAGACTAAATGGAATAGATACATGGTGAAGGAACAAATGACGAGCTGAGTTGACCGACAAGTAGGTCACCTGTTGGCAAGGGCGCGAGATCTTGACATCCTGCCGATGCACCCAAGGTGTCACTAGTAAAGAAATGTCGTGATGTGGGGTCATTCGAATCGAATTGGATCATACCCTATTCACGGTAGTCCAACTCCTAGACTCGGAAGAACGTCAGTCTTCCAGACAGACGATTCACTGTGACCAATGGACAGCATCCGTAGACATCGGCGAGATGCCCAGCCTCTCACCGGATAGACCAAGGCGCATAGACCCACCCCTAGTAGGATTATTGTGAGCCATATCGTGAAGCCTGTATTACATCGATATTAGCACGACTAGGACCCAGACTGGGAAGACCCCCGGTTGCAGCATTCTGGTCCGTTCTGGACCCAAACGCCCTTACTCGCCCTTAGTACTAGTAGTTAGTACTACTGGACCAGGCCGAGACCCTGAGCTTGAGGTACGCGAAGGTACTATGGTGCAGTGCGACAGAAGGCCGCTACTTTGTACAACCAAGATTGCTCCTGGAGAAAAAGTCGGACTGCTTATTCTTTAGCCAAAGTGCTTGTTTGATGAGAGGAACAAATCCTAAAACAGTTTGTCGAAATACTCAAAACTGATGGAGTTTTATTTTTTGATCGGTCAATTCCGCCACCTGTGACCAAATAAGGTAACTATGTGTCAACATGGGCTGCAACCCGCTTACAGAAGTTAAGTAATAGCCAATTAAATATACTGTAGTAGACTTCCCCTGCAGATCTCGGACTTTTGAGCCCAGTAAGACTCATCCCTTGTGTTCCCCAGTGCGGCGCACTCGTGCGCGGCCTTAGCGACTCGAACCTGACGCGTTCCCGACCCCAGCGGCCACCTCTGTGAAGTTTCGCGCCACGCGGCAAGCGTGCGCGACCGTTTCCGATCACTTCTGACCACTCGACCCTCAGGCCCTCAGGGTCCGTGTAGCCTCTCCTGACCTCGCCGCACTCGCGCGCGGCCTTAGCCCTTCGACACCGACGCGTCCATGATCGCTGCGGACACACCTACGACATCCTGCGCCCCGCGGAGGCCTGCATGACCGCTAGCGACGCTTCACACCCCCCAAAATCCTGCGCGCTCTCAGACTTTCTGGGTTAGTTTAGGGTTGGTAGCACACAGACCCTTTTATGTGATGTGTAGCGCAGATTAGACGACATTAGAGACACCAAAAAACATGTTTTTCGATCATATAATTACTACCTGAACTCCTCGTTGCGCACCACCGAACCCATGAGGAATCCGAATTTTTCGCCAGCCGATTCCCCCGCTGTTCAAAAGTAGCGGTCTTCTACCGCACTGCACCATAGTAATCCGCCTGTAAGTTTCGTTTTCGCCGATAAAGTTTATCCATTCTGGTGGCCACCATTCCTTGGGCTTGGCTCGGCCATCACGTGCTCTGCATTTAGAAAACAATCTACACGTTCTTTTTGCTCCAAAACGTTTTCCCACGGTCGTGGCCCTTTTTTTACCTTTTGAACGTGACGGTGACTCCGACCACAAACGAGAATCACGAGGTTTGAAAAGCGGGGGCTACAGACAATCCTCAGGCCAGGGCATAGGGCTGTGCTGCAAGTTGCACTGGGAACACACATCATTCTGATGACGCTGGCATAGGACTTCGGAACCTCAGGCTCGTTCTTTCTCTGGCTCGTGGAACGAGTTGCCCGCACGCAAGAAACATGGGATTATGAATGTACAAGAGTCTGGCGGGGAGTGAATGGGTCAAGGTGAGCAGGATGAAGTGATAAAAATAAGATGCCAAAGTTTATCCTGAATTAGGCTGAGTCCATAACCTCGTCCGTCCGCGGCGATTGTCGGCTGAGGTCGAGTCCTCACCGCCTCACAAGCCCGTATGTGGTCGTATGTCTAAAGATGGTTCCGCGGAGTCCTTCGCAACTCATGCCACATCGACACATTGCACGAATCTTTTTACCCCAGCCATGACCACCATTGCCCCAAGTCCTTCCCCCTTCTCCCCCTCCGAGTCGCGTGTTAGCCTTAAATTTCAACCGATGGCTTGTCATTCCCTTCATTCCAAGGCGCGCTAAAAACCGGATTCTTCTCCACCGCATTCATCCTCACCGGTTTGATTGCCTACGGAGCTTTCTTCTTCCCTCATGCCCCTTTACGCTTCGGTCCAGACACCGTCTCAGATGACCCATCTTCCCCTTCGCAGTCCTCGCCAATATCCGATGTCCTGACCCTCGAACAGATCAGAGACATCGTAGCTCCTACCCGAGGGTTTTTTTCCCGAGACTATAGCCTGAATCTCGGTTGGAACAACGTCAGTCTATCTCTTGGCACTATGTGTCAACTACGGAGTGATCTGTTAACAGATGCGGTATATCATTGAGGCTGCTCTCCTTCAGGCAGAACTGCTGAATCGTACCTTGGTTTTACCTTCGTTCGTCTATGCACGCGCGTGCGAGTACAACATGTGTGACGCTTTCCCTACCTTGCGTCATGCATCTGATTCCTTTATGTTTCTTGCAGCACCGTCTGTGCGGACTATGCGCCTATGGTCAATATGGATAGTGGCTACGGGATTGGACCAATGGCACGTGCTCCCCGCAGATCAGCAAATAGGTTTTCGCATCCCTATCTCGGTTATAGTGAATATGACACATCTCCGTAATCGGCAACCGGTCATCACTGCCTCGGAATACCTGCGCCTGCACGGTCAAGATCCTGAAAGTGAGTCGAGCAGTGGGTTTTGGCCCCGCCAGTCGTATCACACTCACCCCAATGTATTCGAGACGAACAAGACCAAAGACACCGTCTCTATTCGTCATCGAGAACGACTGGTATGAGCCCAGAGGTTCCATTCGCGTCGACTACATTCCTGAGGCGATGAAGAGAAGGGGGAAGCTGGAACGCCACCCCGGACCAGACGACTACGGCGGTAGTACTAAATACTGGCCTCCTCTTGAACCCACGGAGCTTTCTAATGATTTGGCTGAAACCTTGCGATGGCAAAATTCCGCTATTGCCTGGTACATCGCCAAACACATTGTGAAATCGTCGATCAGGGCAAGGGAGTGAATCTTGACGACGACGGAGAAATGGAGGATTTACTAAACGCACATGGTTTCGAGGTTCTGCACACTTTCCAGAACGTGTAGGTCCCATCGTTTCTCTTTGTCTATGGTTATCGAGTTAATCACCCCTCAAGTCTTCATGCAGACTTTGCTAAGACCATCATCAGTCATCTCAAGGAAGTTGTTCCATCGTTGTGTGGTGAAGTCGATATCAAACGATTCTTCAGGGGGCCATGCGTTTCACGGAGGAGCTGGGGCGTAATAGATATGCAAGCACTGTGATGCATTCACTCATCCCGCCACAGAAGATCTTCGACCTTGCCGAGGTTCTGTCCTCCCGTATGCGTCAACTCACCGAAGGCCGATCGTGGATGGGGGCACACATGCGACGCGAAGACTGTAAGTAACCTTCCTACCACGCACTTCCTCAAGCAGAGCAGCCCTGACTCTATCGTAAAAAAAATAGTCTTACGAATGGGGTGGGTGATAGAAAAGAATCCCGAGGCCCACGTCCGGCGCGTGAAGGAGCGCCTGCAGACAGGCCGCTTCATCCTTGCCGACATCCACGATCACGGCCATCGGACGACGTGCGATATCGAGGGTGTCCAGCCAGATCCGGAACAGGCAACCTTGCCGCCGCCGCGCGCCGAGGACCCTTTTTTCGTCGCGACAGACGAACGCGATCCGGAAGCGCTGCGCAAGATCGCCGGCGCCGGCGCGGTCTTCGCATCCGACCTGCTCACAACGGAGGACCGTCGCACGTTTGGCTGGCCGCTGATGTTCACGGACGTGATGGGCGTCGTCGAGCAGCAGGTGCTCGTCCGCGGCGGTTTTTTCTACGGACCCGGCTTGAGCTCGTTCGCGGGCTCGGTCGTGAATATGCGCGCGGCGCGCTGTGCAGACCCGCGGACCATGGTTCTGGATTGATTGATCGTCGATAGGTTTGGTGTTGCCCTCACACACGTGGCCTTGTCACTGCGGCGCGGGAGGGTCTTGAACGGGAGAGAACCCGCCGCAAGCCGACCTTGGCGTCTAGTGCGGCCAGCAAGGGACCGAAGGCCACGCATTTACAGCACGGCCAGCCGCATGCCGCCACGTTTCGTTATTTTCATCTCCTTGTTCTCATCTGGCATTTATTATCTTGTACTCTCGCTTTGAATATTCACTTATTTCCGTTGGGAACAGGGATCACGGGGCAGTGTACCAATCGACAGACTACTTGCAAATGCCATGACCATAGGTTGTCGTTACTGATACAGTACAGCTAAGCTACTCGCGCCTTGCTCACTTAGATTACCGAACGCTCAACGTTCAACTCGCGCTCACCCGCGAGCAGTGCTACAGCTTCCGGGAAGCGGGGTGAGATGTCGGCCACAAACGGGACAGGGTGACTGGAAGTCGATACCGTACATTCGCAGTCAGCTCGGAAGGTCCAAGAACCAGGGAATGTAGGGACACTCACATAAGGAGGCCGTCCTCTACCCATCCGTCCACATCAATCGACATTCCCGTGCTCGTCCTTCCCAGCTTCAATATTACAAGCCCAAAGCATCATCGCGATGTCGATGAAGAGCGAATTGTTCGCAACGTGCTTTCCTGGACAGACCCGTCTCCCAAATCCATACGAACATGACCTTCCTCCTTTGTTTCAGGTGAGCACGGGGCGACCTCACCGTTGGCATCCAAATACCTTGCCGGATTGAAGTGCGCGGCGTCTGCGCCATATATTGTGGGGTCGCGGTTGAGGTGTCAAATGCTGGCTATCACGACAGTACCCTTTGGAATGAACATGCCATCATACCAGTCGTCCTTGGTCGAGAGATGTGGGGGGCTAGGAGGGTCCATGGGTCGCCGTCATAGCATTTACCTTGACCATGGCGCGGATGTAGGGTAGGTGCTGAAAATCAGAAAATTTTGGAATACGTGTTCGCCCAACCCCAGAGTCGAGCTCTGCTTGAGCACGTCTCTGTACGTCCGGATAGGATCTGCTACGGCCTTCTGGATGTTGAGAACAACTATATGTTGTCCTATTCCTTCCAAGTAGAAAACGTCGCCTAAACAGGGAATTAGAGAGGACCAGTGCCACACAACGACGGAGGGTAAAACATGTCATATTGTTGGTTCCACTTGACGAAAGTGAGCCATCGCCGACCACGCAATTGCAGTATATTTCCAAGGAGAGGAAGACCTCGTGGTCCCGGTGGAAGTTTTCGCCATGGGCTCTGAAAATCGCGTGCTGTCGAGAAAATGGCAAAGCCGATTACGGTCCAAGATGTGAGAATCAGGTGCAGCTCTGACGTTTCAATGACCCCGCAAAGGGACAGGTTATTGAGAGGCATGGCAAACGTGGTAACAGTTCAGCAGCGCTGTGCGCCCAAGTATGTGGGACTCTTATACTTTTATCAGGGACCATTTCCATCAGACTACGTATCAGAAAAACCAGTGCCTAACTTGAAAAGGACTGAGAGGCGAGGGATCCGTCGGACACTTTGAATTTCTCACCGACCTCTGGCTCATGATTTCAATACCATAAACATGATCGAATACAGTACATCGCGAAATTCCGGAAGAGGGTGTTATTCTGTACTGTGTCCTGCTGACACCTTTCCTAAAAGAGTCGTTGACCTCCTCATACAACTTCACTCAAGACTTCACTGAACTCGTTTTTGCTTGCGTCTTTGACTCACTACAGTGGTGAGGGGGCCATTGAGTAGTCGAGTCGAGGTGGACGGGTGATAAAATATATTTATGAGGTGTCTCCCGAGGAGGGAGTGAGCGAGCGTATCTTACATATTGTGTAAGCTAAGTTACTTCACGTACGTACGGAGACATCCAAATCTCGGGTTCAGCCGGTTGGTACTGACTGCCCTTCCAAACAAACAAGGGTCCGAGTCCAGTGGATGTGAGGGTGAGTGTAACAGTTGGACCAAGTAGGACGACTAAGTTAACTTGCGACTTTACGGCATGCCGCTGGCACATCACGGCACGTCTTGAAACCCCATTTATTGCGACCAAGCTTCTCACCTTAACAGTGGTGCACAGTAGCACCGCTCCTTACGCGCCTTACGCCTCGACCTCCTACCTAGCCAGCACCCTTTTGACGCACGGGGCAGTCCAGTCTTGCGTCGTTCGAAGATTCGTTCGGGGTTCGGATGTTCAAAGGCGATTGCCGACAACAAGCAAGGCGTTGTCGATGCGGGATGTTCGTGAAGCCAAGAATGTGTATACGAGAAGCTACTGCACTCGAATAGAATACGATACTACGAGAGTCGAGTCATTTAGTCAACGAGTCATACGCCTCCGAGTCATACAGTACGTCGAGTCAACAGTTTGCGAAGGCGAAGAGAGGAAACGAGGCATACAAAGTTCAGCAGGCATTTCTACTGTGACTATGCTCAAATGCCCTGACTATTGGTTAACTCTCTCAGGTACTCCCGTCTTGATTACCGAACCCTCAACTCGCGCTCACCCGCGAGCAATGCGACAGCTTCCGGGAAGCGAGGTGTGATGTCGGCCTTGAACGGGCCAGGACGACTGTTGGAAGCAGATGCACTCTTAGTCAGCGCGTTCCGAGAACAGGGGAACGTGAAGTCACTCACATATGAATTCCGTCTACATATCTGTCCACGTCAATCGGGATCACATTCCCGTGCTCGTCCTTCCCAGGTCCGATGTTACACGCCCAAAGCACCATCGCCATCTCAATGAAGAACGAATTGTTCGCGACGAGCCTTCCTGGACAGACCCGTCGCCCGAATCCGTACGTAACATGACCTTCCTCCTTTGTTTCAGGTGGACACGGGGCGAGCTCGCCGTTGGCATCCAAAAACCTTGCCGGATTGAAGTGTGTCGCGTCTGCGCCATAGATTGCGGGGTCGCGGTTGAGGTGCCAAACGTTGGCTATCACCATGGTACCCTTTGGAATGAACATGCCATCATACCAGTCGTCCTCGGTCGAGCAGTGCGGGAAGCCGAGACGGGCCATAGGTCGCCATCGCAGCATTTCCTTGACCATGGCGCGGATGTAGGGTAGGCGCTGGAAGTCAGAAAATGTTGGAATACGTGTTCGCCCAACTACGGCGTCGAGCTCTGCTTGAGCACGTCTCTGTACGTCCGGATAGGTGACCATTGCGAGCATCCACCATGCCATGGATGCGGCCGATGTGTCCGAACCTCCCGTGCTGATACTCGCTATAAGCAACAGAGAACTAATCTCGGAGTGCATGCACGTACTATGCCATTCCAGCGAGCCAAGCAGCCTCACGTTCAGACATCCCATACCGGTCAGCATCCTTAATCCAAGTCCCTGCGAGACTTGGGCTTCTATGCCTTTCGACTGACATGGAATTAGCCATGATGTCGGCGTAATGATGATCAGAACGGACCGGCTTTTTGCGGACATCGTTGAATCGGTCCACAAATATCGCAGAATAGTGCTCGTGCCAATACTCTGCGTCGCGCTTCCATTTAGCGAATCTACGACGTGGAGTTAAAAAATCGGTTCTTGGCCTATCTAGGAAATACAGTACCTGCTTGGAATGTGCATCATCCACGAGAAGAGCTCCACAAAGTGTGCACCGGGATGAGTTGCCTGCGTCATATGTGTGATAAAGCCGTCAATGGCCTTGACACCCGGATCCTGCTCGGAGACAACCGGTGGGGTATCGTATGTGATAGCCATGGCGAGAGACGCAGTCGTTCGACGAATGTGTTGGTCCCACCTCGCGGGTTGAGCGAGGAGTCCAGAGGTGAGCAGAATAGCTTCATTAAGTTGTGGGACCTCGAAGGACTTGTTGAGACCTTCATGGATAGCTTTGCGCATTCTACCCCACCTATACGATCGTCAGGAAAAAAATTGATAATGATCAAAAATCGACACACAATGGCCCGCAAGTCTGAAGTGGGATGGCCAAGCTACCGCAGAGAATTTCCCCGCCGACGATGTTGCGCGGGCGGTCAGAGTAGATCGCGGCACGGCGGTCCAACAGGTCTGCTGCGGCCTTCTGGGTGTTGAGAACGATCATATGTTGTCCCATTGCATTCAAGTAGAAAACGTCGCCTAAACAGGGAATTAGAGAGGACCACACAGCGACGGAGGGCAAAACGTGACCGACCGAATTGTTGACTCCACTCGACAAAAGTGAGCCATCTCGGACCACTCAACTGCAGGGCGTTTCCAAGGAGAGGAAGACCTCGTGGTCCTGGTGGAAGTTTCCGCCATGGGCTTTGGAAATAACGTGCTGTAGAGAAGATAGCAAAGCCGACTGCGGTCCAAAATGTGAGGGCCTGCTGCTGTGAGATCTCAGTGACCCAAAGGGACAGGTTGTCGAAGGTGATAGCCATGAAAGACGTGGCAACAACTCAGCAACAGTTCTTATACTTTGATTTCTTCTGCCATCACCTTACGGGATGGCACGCGGCGATTGATTTAATTTGATTTAGCCGCCGGGGACCACATCAAGACACAAAGTTGGCCACATGTCAACCTTATCCCCGAGCCATTGACAGGTCAATTGAACTATCATAGCGGTTTTGGTTGGTCCGAGGCGATGCTAACTTACTAGAGCGTTGTCTTTCAGGCGAGGCGACACGTGCTCATTCCATTCCTCTCTCGTGCCGCCACCTCTCCACCCTTTTGCCATGGGATCGTTGATGAGGACCGCTGTAGTCGTCAGCGATCATCTGGACGGGTCCCATCTACCTGGTCTGAATCGCGACCCTGCCTCGGCACTCCGTTCGACGTCATGATTTATTATCAAATTACAGCCGACTGCAGTCAGCTGACAACTCATAATGCAATACAGTACTCCCTTCGGCGCTAACTTACCCTCCGTGCGGCGCGTCGCCCTTCCTCATCCGGCGCTGCACGGACCGTCGTAGAAGCAAAGCTGCGACTCGCAAAGAGGGGCCCTAGATAGCGTCAAGTGGAAAACGTAGAATTTAGAACAGCGTACATATTATGGAGAGGCAAACTATAGAGAGAGAAGTGGGGCTGCATTACAGTATTTCAAACGGGGGTAGTACGACCTCATCGAACAAGTCATCGAAAGCTTTTTTTAAAACGTGCTTAGGCGTACAGAACGACAATTTTGGGGGGCTCTTTGTTCTTCTACGTGTGGCCAGAGCGAAGAATGAGTTCTTGCCTTCTGACTGGTCTGCTTCGCGTTCCCTCAAGGTCTGCCAGTAGTCAAAGGAGAGAGCTCCTTCGGTACGGTCCTCCGTGCCTGTTTGATTTTTGCGATGCGCGGTGACTGTTACTTTGTCGTTTCTTCAGAGTTGGCTCCTTTAGTTTGTTTTCGACGTATCTTATGTTGTCAACAACTGCGCATGTGATCGAGTTCGTCTCGTTCGGAAAGACGTGGTTTCCTAATCTGTGGAGAAGGCTAGTGAAAGAGACTACAAGTTAAGGGTGTGGTCCGTGAGAACAATGCCTGTCCTGGGCATCATCGGACGGAGGACACGGAACGCGCAACTGCAACGTTCGTACCATGTGGGTAATGTGCTGGGATTAGCGCAGTAGTTGAACCTTGAACCCTGAACGATGATGCAAAGGAGATGCAAGATGATGTTGCAGGATTTCACGGGCTCGGTGGGGCGGCAATACTAGGCTAGAGCAGTGACACAGAAGCAAAGCGCAGCAGACATAAGTTACATGTGATACTGCGTATCGGAGCCTAAGCAAGACGAAGCTGTAAGGTGACATGGACGTCTTGATGGACGCTGCAGGATTTTTCACGGGCCCGATGGGCGGCGATGGGGCACTGGCAGCGGGACAGAGGAAGCAATGTGCGGCAGAGCATAAGTCACATGTGATACTGATTATTACTGAATGTCGGAGCCTAAGCAAGATGAAGATGTAGATGACATGCAAAGGAGAAAAATACTCCGAGAACACATCAGTCCGTTTCAAAATGCCAGCCAATGAACAGGCCGATGAGAGCACTGAAACCGAGGAAAGAGAACACAGTAAGCGTATATCACGTGAAATTTTCGCTTCCAGCTGGCTGAAAAATGCAAAAAGGAATGGGGTACGCTAAGGTGCACGCTTAGATGGACGCCTCCGGTGGGGAAAGGAAAAGGGAGGCTTGCATGCGAGCCTAGACAAAGTGGGATACGTACAAGGCAAAACGCGCGATGGTCGACCCAAGAAGAGTTTCAGTAAAAGCCGTCAGATCCGCGGAACACATCTTCTCCACTGTCCGCGGTACAACCAATAATCTCATTCGCCATCTTCAGCACGGCGTGGAACCCCGTCCACCCCCTTCTCCACTACCCCCGCTTCTTCTCCACCCGGGGAGGAGCTACGCAAGTTCCTCCAATACACGCGCGCCTTCTCAAAACCCGAATCTAGTCCGCCGCTTGTACGTGCACCTGACTGGGTCCTGTGAAACGAAGGGTTTGCTTCCATTTTTTGGATCCCACTTTTTTGCTTCTCGATTCCGCTTTGATCGAACTAACCACCTTGAGTGCATAACACGCACATACAAACATTTGCCTCGGGTTGTCCTTACGACCGCTCTTCTTTACTTCTCCTGACTCGTTTTTTCCCACGTTCTCGCCTCTCGCTCAGGGCCACCTCTTAGGATTAACGTGTAGTGTTCTCATAGCTGCAGCTGGTCTGTGTCTCGGACATGCACCCCAGTAATAAAGATGGATCCAAAAAAAAAAAGTCATTGAAGGGTTTCCTCTTAGCATCGATGAGCCGGTATGTATTCCTTCAACGGTGCTGTCTTAAAGCTGCTTGCGCCCGTACTCGGCTTGCCAGGTTGTGCGGATTTGTTTGTCTCCTTCCATCGCGGTGCACGATCGGAAGCCATCAGAGGGAACGGCATATGGTCGCAACGAAAATTTCGTATTACAAAGAGTCGAAAGAGTCGGGCATCGATGTTGGATTTCGTCTACATCACCTACTACAGTAATGCTGGTCGACCTTCCGACCACCTTGGATGCATATGGAGCTGGCTTCTCCAAGAGGCCTACTCATCAAGGATAGCGAACTCAGGCCTAACAATACTGTCTATGTGCTTGTTGGCAAGCCAGATCCGATCTGGGCAGTATTTATCTGGAGGTGGAGGCCGAAAGCAAACGCGCACTTTTAGTAACGCATGGACAAGCGTATGGATGCCGAGCGACGGTCTGATTTTCAAAGGCAGGCCTAGTGTTTCTCCGTCTGGGTCTCTCTCGCACAATATCTGACAGATATTGATAGTAGAGTGCGGACAACTCGTTGGGAAGGGTACACCAAGTCACCACTGGCGAAGGTTATTCCGAGGAGATGGTCCCGAAATGTTGTTACAGATAGGAAAGAGTTGGTTCTGGGAGACATCTTGCACTCGTCGAGGATCAGCGTGTGTCACGCAAATCATCTAGTAGCCACGAGCGACAAGGTGTGCCCGAGATTCAATACAATGTGAATTCTCGTTCTCATCCGAGTCAAGGCTCCACGTGCGCCTGACAAACACGCCGCGGATGCTTCCAGCCAGACTGCCAGAGGTTCGATGTCTCTCCTGCGACCAATCCAACGCGTGCATCTTCCTTCGTATATGTCACGGTCGGGCCCAGGACGCTAATCCGGAAGACCCACCAGTCCACCGTGACGGTGTAGACTCGGACATTCAATGCCTTCCCCGAACCCAGGTACACCCAGAGCCATTGGCCCCTGTGCCACCAAACCAACACACACTATCGCCGTCACTGTACGAAGTCCGTCTGTCCCTATGTCATCAGTTTCCCTGACGTCGCCGACCCATGCGCACGGATCACGGATCACTGCAGCCCCCCACACTATGCTCTAGTCTTCGTCTCTTCTACCAGTTCATCATAGCAAACCCCCAGCTACCCAGGAACTGCGGAAAAAACGTGTCACCACCCCGGGCTCTCCAATTGGATCTCCCACTCCTTACTCAACTCTCGCCATCTCTCGCAGCCACCTTATACAACTAATATCGGTGCTTATACCACGGCACTACCACCCAGCCTGGTCACCTCAGTGTA
The DNA here is from genome assembly GCA_021527775.1 of Lactarius sanguifluus. Lineage (NCBI taxonomy): Eukaryota > Fungi > Basidiomycota > Agaricomycetes > Russulales > Russulaceae > Lactarius > Lactarius sanguifluus. The sequence continues at coordinate 122,040 of JAKEYF010000154.1, read as the reverse complement.
CAGTATTTTTTATAGCGCTGGTGAGCTCGGGGAGTCATCACTGACTTCCCTGCCCCGGGTCTTGGAGGGCCGGAGGGTTGTGTAGTAGCGTAAGTCTCGAGACATGCGCGGATATGCCAAATTTTCGCTTCCCCAGTGCGTCACATCCACGGGCTCGGTGAATCAGGTGGTCCCAAACTCTAATTTTGAGCATCGTCTGTCCCTTTCGAGAGCGTAACTCATATTCGATCGCTTGCAGTGTGTTGGCAACGTGTACAGCTACCACCTTCCCTGTTAGCACTTTCACATTTACGCTCAGCTAAACCACACCCTTTGTACTGACACTACATCGACACTCCGACCAAATTATTTGATGATCTCACTCGGGGAGGGAGACCATGCAGTGGCATGCACGCACAATGCGGACAAGCCTTCGTGGGCGCTAATTACCTCCGTCACCTTATCGGTACATTCCGAACCACCCCGCGTTGAATGAAAGTGAACTTACAGTCAGTGGTCACTCCTAAGCGCTGAGGCTCTCAGCCTGAGGGTATCGAGTTTGATCCGCGCATCAAGATTACTGCCCATTACTACAGCAGGTTGGGGAATTAGGCGCTAAGACGTAAACCTGGAGTCGGTCCAGATGGCATGGGCCACTCGAGGACAAGCACACGACCGTCTCCGAACATCACTCCATCGGGCCCCCCTTCTGGTCGCCGGAAATATGGGCTGGCTATTTCGTAATGAGTATCCTAAATTCTACTGAAGAAAGGAGGAATACGTCAGGAAAGGCGATCACAGTGTCAGTGTGCGTCGCTACAGCCGGTGATTGAGGGTCTCTCATAATTACTAGTTGTGAAGGGCGTGAAGTACCTCCGAGTCACAAGCTCACTCGTCCGCTGCTCCACATGAATAGAACACGCAGTTATGTGCCCACTGATACTAATGCTCTGATCCGCAGCACAGCAGAGAGCATGCACTTGTAAGAAAGACAGGAAATTGGGACAGCGAGGCGCTGATGGGAAACAAGATAGAATACAGTACATGCAAGAGCATATGAGTAATTTCTGTCGTGGGTGCCATTTCATGGAAGGCTAGTTGACAATCAACTCAAGAAATCGACTCACGACCTGTAGTGACATCATTGACACATCAGATGGCAACCTCAGTTTACCATGCGGCGTCGTTTATTGAGGGCGATGTTCAATTGAACCTGGTACATGCCAGACAAACAACGTTTCTATCACCTGTTTCAGGGCATTGCCTCATTTTCACCCCAGTGGTTGAGGCCGCCACAAATCCCCGTGGGCCGGGGCACGCAGCTTCAATTGCTCGAGGGTCCAAAAAGTTTTTCTCTTGCGACACAGAATATTATTAGGGCTCTGTGAGACGATAGGACCTGCACAACTTCATTAGGATTATTTTTCGGCTAATCCGATGTTTCGCTGGGTGCCACAGGACAAGGCGTGGACGGCATATGAGTTATGTGAAGGCGACGGCGCACCAAAACACCCTTTCCTTCTCACATGCATGGGAGCTACTCACAGCTGTTTGACAGCAACAAGCTTGGCAACAAGGTATGAATTTGGCAACGAAATTGCAGGTCGGCTCATTTGCAACGTAATACAATTTGAAACGCCATCGGACCATGTAGCCATCTCGGCTCAATTACGGAGTACCAACCAGGTGGCTTTCATGGAGAAGCGACGGTGGTCGATATCTTCTGAAATGAAATCCCTACAGGCAACGTTCCGGGGTAAAGTGCTGGAAATAGCCGAGTCAGCGGAGGTGTGATGTGACGCATTACGCGTTACGCGTGACGCCTTGTCATCGCCGGATGCAGACGGGCAAGAAAGAAAAACTTGAATCCACTTAAAATATTTTCTCTTGGAGCAATGTGTACAGCGTGTACGACTCCCTAGGACACCTACTTATTGTCTATGGCGACTCGGGCTCTGGTCGACCCATCTCCCCCACCGGCCTCAGTGTCACTACTTTTGAGTTGCATTTCTCGAATATCTGTTTTTATGGCTGTCATGTCCCCCAAGAATCCCTTCGACAAACTTTCATTTCTCAAGTATATGAAGAACATTGGCAGGGCTTATCGAAAGCAGGCAACGGAGCTAATTTCGATTTGCCGATTTTTTGTCCAAGTAGGAGAGAGAGGCGTCCGCCAGGATGCATATCTAAGAAAGTGATAACCTAGAATGTGTTTAACCTTATATCTTGTTCTAACTCCTTCGAAAGGGTTTTAGAAATTGCTGACAATGCACTGAGGGCAGCCGCAGACACAAATAATAAGACATCTGAGGGAACGGACCAGAAATTTGAGGGTGCTATCATTGCGCTGAGTGCCTATGAGCAGAAGTACCATGAAAAGTAGCCTGATATTATGGCGTTTGAGGCTTGGTCACTGACTCTTACATTGACGTAGGCAACGAGGTCTCGCCCAAATTGCCGAAAGAATGAAATCCGCAAAGGAAAAAGATCGATCTTCGTCAAACATCTTAAACATGTTATTTAAACAGAGATCCAAAGAGAAGGTGAGGTCGTACCAATTTTATTACATTCATACCGACACCAGTCCCAGCCAGAGCCGGTCGAAACACCAACGGAAGTGGTCCAGTTTCTTCTCTCTGGCTCCCTCCCTGACAAAGATCCCGAAGTCGTTAAACGTGAGCGTCGACACGCTTACTCCATTCCTCGTAATCTCACGGATGTGGCAGAGGTGCTTTGTAGAAAATCAAATATGGAAGAAGTCCTTTGGAACTTCAGCCGCCTCAAGGACAAGCAACGCATCACCCTCAAGCAAAACCCTCACTTCTACAAGGGTCTCCCCAGTTTTGGGAGCGCGTATAGCGACTGCTTTTCAACCGACCCGATCTATGAATTCTGGGATACAAGCGATGAGATCCGGGTTCTGACTGATGAGCGAAGCCGTGTTTTTCTTGAAACGGACAAACGGAATCGGGCATTTGGCAACTTCTGGATGCCTGACAAGGCTATTATTTTTAAGGGTTCGTGCGTCATTTCTTCTGCATCATTTCCAGATTCTGACGCGATATGACGTCCCGTTAGACGTCGGCGGAAAACTAGAGGGAGAAGGCATTGTCGCAAAAGACATCCAGGGTACACCCAACTTATGGCGTCGCGAGGAGCCTACTCCTCGGGTGATAGGACCTACAATCGGTCCAGCGATTCCTGGCGACCTTCCACCTGAAGAGTGGAAACAATTGCTCCGCAATGCATTGAAATACCCCAATATCAGCATACGCATCAGCACCAAGGCCACGCCTCCCCAGTCTCAAGACGATTGGGTAATCCGTATATCATCCGCACCTCCACCGTACTAACCAGAGCGCAGGTCCTATCCCCTCCAGGCTCTCCTACCATTCCTACTCCCGGTTCACAAGCCCGCTCTTTCTCAACAACGCAAACAAGGTCAACGGGCGCTTCTTCTGGGGCAATAACGTCTCCCCAACTTACAGCACCACGGATCCCAGAGCCATCTCATAGGTCACTGTCCGCTGCAAGTTTCGAAACCGCACGGTCCACAATCTTTCCAGACCCTCAGACCCCTCAGACCGTGACACCGCCCCCTTCCGCTCCACCATCCACACCGAGTCCTCAGAAGCCGTCGGCGGCGGTACCACCATCTCCAGAAAGACCTATACCTATCCCCCAGAATCCACCACCTCAAGCAAGTCCCTTATCAAACGTCGTACCTCTGAAGCCGGAGCCTCCACTGCAGAAAACTACTCCGACAACAGCGACGCTAATGATCTCGAGAACGCTCACCGCGGGCGGTGTATTCACATCCCCTCCGAGCATAACTCTCATTCCCTCGACAGACAACCTAGCACCCTCCTTAGGACTTCGCGATGGTACCCAGGTCGGAAACCGCACAAGTATCCTTGCCTCCGTGACTGTGACCACCAAAGCTCAAGCCTCCAGCCCACTGGCGAGACAGCAAGCCGAAAGCGCAGCTATTCCTGTCAAAGATCCAGCGCCCCAGGGGAAGAAAAAGAATTGGTTTCAGAAACACGTTTGGGACTATAGCAAGGGCAAGTAATGGTACGTTCATTATGCCTATGATTCTACTACCTTCCACCGTATCTATCGGTCGCGGGCGAGAACCTTATTCTTACTATACTTTAAATCTTATAACTACGCTTTCAATTTAATATTCAATCACTTAATGGTGTGGACTCGATATGCTCTACGAGGGTCCGCAAGAGGTATGTTCGGTATGTACGAAGCTATCGTAGATCAGAGGATGGAGGTCCAGAAACGCGGATCGGCGGAGACTCGCAGAACGAGACTGATATTGGCTATTCCTCTGAAGACTTTGCTCAGTAGGGAGTCAGCATCATGAAGGTTGAGGGGATGGGACCCGACTTGAAGCAGAGCCAGAATACATGCTGGTCACATATATTCCATGTACTCTACAAATTTATTATGGTCATGGGTCAAGCACTGTATGTGTTTAAAAGACGCAGTAGTTCCCAGCGTTCGTTTGTTCGTTCCACTAAGGCGGAACGCCGCCAGTCTACCCGGGTATGCGTGGCTGAAGAGACCACGCAGATCTTCGAAACTATATCGGGACGCCTTAAGCTAGCTGTCATAACTCTAGGTCGACAAGAACCCTCGTAAGGGTCCTACGGCACCCCGTGTGCATTAGATAGATCACCATGCGTCCTGCGTCAAGCATCAGACAAATTCGAAGCGACAGGTCATCGTTGTCTCCGAACATGGTGACTCGGACGGAGATTCTCTGTGTGGCTGGTGAAGCCGGTGAAGTGTGACGTGTGGTATGAGGTTCTGGGCCATACGCCACATCCGGGGCGAGCCGGTGAGCGGGATCGTAGAGGCATTTTTCCAATATTTGATGAACGCAGACATGTGCCCTGCCCACAATGCATAGGAGATGCCAGGTCAAAAGAATAGGGGTGACAGAAAGCGGGCACGACAGGCGGATAACGAATGGGCTCGCGTAATTTACCGCCAAGATAACACGCCGTCTGTAAGTGAGGACGTGTCGCGATATATAAGTACCGATGAGCGTATAACGATGGCCATGAGACACTCACGAGATGAGATGAATGGCGGCGGGGACGAGAATGGCTTTTGGCCTCATATCCCCAAAACGTTTATCAAAGACTTCATGGTTCTCTTCCATCGTCAGAGCGGCGCTGTCGTGAAGTGCGCGCAAGCTAAGGGCAAGGACCATCTTCATGGAGTCAAGGAAGGCCGTGCGAGTTCGAAACACGCACGGCGTTCCTTGACTTCATCAATTGCACATGTGATTGCACGCCGCTTCAACTAGACGCGCCGTCTTACTTCGTCCTTTATCTTTGTACGGAAGGTGCAATCCAAGACCGAGGCACTTGCCCAGGCCGACATAATTGATGCTTCGGACGAGGGTGGATATGCAACTGGTGGAGCTTGTGATGCGTGAGAAGAGGACGTGCGGCGATCGCTGGGCATGTCTTTCAGCCATTGTAATAGCACGTCCTTCATCGTACCTGGACAACTCATACTTCTTCAGAATCTCCTTACCTTACTAAACTCTGCTCCCGAGAGGGCGGCACCTATGATGCCATTTGCTATCCACATACGTCGCGATCGAGCGATGACGTAGTATTTTCGTCGCGCCTCGCATGCCCTCTAATCACGATGGTGCTCACAACGCCCCATCTGAACGTTCTGAATCTCGACGCAAGTTTGACAGCGAGTGAGCTTCTCCAAAAAGGGCGAGACGTTTCGTACGTACCCCTCGTACTTTCCATTGTGTTTCCTAGACACCGTGCAGATGGAAGTGGGGATGTAGCAACATTACGGGAAAAATAGACGAGGTCGTCACTGATCGGGCCCAGGTTGAAAGCAGAAAGGTACGTAACTTCATATACGTGGGTGGTTCAAATGCCGATGTTGTGTCTCTTTGATCAGGGCAACACGATTACACGCAACGCCCGCGAGGGAGACCCGCACGCAAAGGGGTACGTCTGTATCAAATATCTATTCTCATAATAACCTGATTGGGTATCAGAATGACGTTGTCTAACTCACTCACGAGCTAAACGAGGTAAAGTTAGGGGAGCTGGAGGGCTGAACGTTGAACGTTGGACTTGGAGGGCCCGAGGCAAAGGGTGTGACACCATTCGCGCAGACAGCTTCAGATCGAATATTTCTTCTTGTCAAATGCGAATGCAAAGACTAGCTATATAGGGGAAATGACGAGAGGAGTAAAGGATCGGCTTATCATCGATTCTGGCCTCTACCCTCAGACGACGCTTCACAGTTTTCACTTGGTGCTGAATACAGGGCATAACCGCCAGAGTGCTGCAGAAAGGCGGAGGTAGTGTCCAGGCAGCGCTGACCGATGCCAAGAATGCGCAAAAAGCGAGTCAGACCCACGTGACATTTTCCCACACTCACATTCCTTTTCCTTTTCTTTTTTCCTCATCATCACGACCTTTGGCACAATGTGTTCGAGGGGGTGACTTTGAGATGGACTCCAGATGGGGAGACTTGGACGGCGCATACGAGCCATAATTTTGAGGCAGCCGGTGACTACAATTCGACGCGACCGCTTTTGCTTTCTTCAAGTTATGGAGATCCGGCTGTCCTGTAAGCCCTTTCTTCGAGGGGACCCCTTCCCTCACTGGCCCCGATCAGGATTCCTCAAACGTATGACCCCCTGATTGGTTTTGTCATCCGCACGAAAAATCCAATAGAAAATCTTCTGTTTTTTTTTTTTTTTTTTTTTTGACTCTACCCCTCGTATTTGCTCAAGGACAGGACACACGCGGATCGTTGCGGAATGGGCCTCACCGCATTCTTGAAGAACCACGCTGGCTCCAACATTTCATTTTATTAGGGTGATAGTACTTGACTTGTCCTTCAAGTGACCGCGCGGCTTCACACGATATTAACTTAGGTACAGCAGTCTCCGCGGGGGATCGTACGAGGATCGTGATCCCCGAGCCTTCGTAGAATGAGTGTATCGCATTTACCGTAATTGGGGGAAAAAATCTCATATTGTGGTGACATACAGGGCACTTGAATGGAAGGAAAGGTGCACTCTGCGGCTTTTCCAGACCGTGGGTATCAACCGGCGGTCACACAACTCCGAGTCCACCTCAGGAATAGCTTAAGCACACTGCAACAGATTCGTGAAGACATAGAATTTTGCCCTGAGAACGTTCTGAACTGTCGCGATCGATTCTTTTTGGGTATACGTGCAGACATAAGAACAGAGACGGGCATATTAGTTTTGGTCGTATGGACAAGGAAAGCAGCCTTCGGTAGACGACCGGTCCAGACTGGGTACACTGATGCCGCGGAACCGACTCGGATTATTTTTAATCACGCCACAAAACGCCACGAGCTAGTTCTCCACCCACGAAAAAGGTACAAGTATCGGCTCGTAGATCAAGCCTTGACATGCTTGACAGCTTTACAGACGCCAAGTGATGTAGTGCTGTACGTAGACGCCGGGTGTACTAAGATGCGCCAAAACACCATGAAACGCCACAATTATCCCAGCGCGCTTAACAAGAGTTTGTCCGAAATGATGGATTGGTTCTGGAGCAGTGTTGCTACCAGCGCACCTGAAAGTCTCTGGTTTAGCGGCGATACATCATTCTTCAGGAGAGGGAGCCACTTACTCGTCTCCCTGAGACCTATTGAGAGTAACTTACTCTCGTTGGTTCTCTTCCAGTCTTTGATACACGCGTCTCCAGTCGACGCACTGGTTGGTCTCAGCGCGAACTTCGGCTTCGAGCTCCCGTCCCAGCACGGGGTCCACTGCGAGGTCCGTGCGGCAGAGAACCATCTGCCGCATATAGTTGAGACAGTGCCGGCTTAGCTTGCTCTCCTCCTGCGGAAGCGCCTCGATGATGTCGCGCCTGATCACGTCTAAACAACGTAGCTGGTGGAATAGGGAGATGCTGAATGGTCGGCGCTGTGGACCCAGATAGAGCGTTCCGTTGTTCGGGGCGAGTGCTGCCCATTCGGCATCGGCGTCGTACCCGGAGAGCTGATAGTGCTTCGTGGGCTCGATGTTCATTAGGACGGGTGGAAGAATGCCGATGTCCCAGGCACGAGGATAGTCCGTGCCGACGTAAGCTACGCCGGCCCCAGTGTAAGCAAACGCGTCGAGGGAGAGGGAAAAAGCCTACAGTGACTGGGTGACGGGAATCCTGATCGAAGAAGGCAGATACACCCGAGCTTGACAAGTAGGCATAGCGATACCAGAGCGATGTACTTCGTTCCGGGATGCATGATGATCTCTAGAGAGCGGGTCGGTCACTCGGGGGGCTAGATCAAGTTGACGGGCGGAAGGAAGAATGACGGTAAGAGAAGGCCAATCTTGAAAGAGCACGAGGACGAAGGGGAGTCGCGATGCCTGAGTCCATGAGATGAAGCTTGAACAGGCCTGAGACTCGGATACGGAGGTGACCGGTCACCTGGTCGGTCCATGGCCCCGCAAACGCCGCGAGTCGCATGGTCATCATCAATTTAGAAAGCGATACACCTTCTTCCTGATGATAACAGGGTTGGAAGCGGTGAGTTCCACACCCCCAACCGAAGGAGAGTGCGTCAAATAGATCCCACGCGGCTCCTTCGGTACGCCCAGAAGCAGCTCGATGTATACAACGTATCGAAAGCGTGTCGTTCGTCGGACTCGTCTCCGCTCTCAGCATCGCGTCCATAATTTCGACCCATACAGCGTTCACATTCGTCAAGAAAGTCCAATTTGAAACCGACATCACAAAAATACAGTCAGTTGCCCTTGATACCTCCAGATCTGCCGAGGCTGACAAGCGTGAAGACCTGTTAGGTGACGATTGGTCGCCGTTTTTCCTCTTGACTCTGTGGCGGGAGGTAGAAATGGTGGTGGAGGAGAGTGTGCACTACGCAACAGGCAGTGGGGCGGAGGACGAGTGGTGGATTCGGCTTCGACGGCGCGGGATGCATTGGCGCCGACAACCGGACGTTCGCGGTGCTCTACCACTGGTACCAAGAGCACTGTTTGCTCTACTTTCACAAACAATTCCCGCACCACTGGCACTGCCTTAGTTACCTGCGCAATCAGGCGCTGTGCCACCCGACCTCACGCTCGAGCCAGGAGACCTCGCGAGGCGCGACTTGAAGGTGGATTGCGTTGGGCAGACACACGTGTCGCGATTTCGCGGGACTACACTGCAAGGAACTGGTTGGATTGGTATTATTTCCTGAAGGAGACCCGTCTGTTTAGTAAGTCTCCTTACCGTCGCATCATCAGACGATGCTTAATTGTGGTTGTACTCTGCGTGTACTAGCGAACCCCAGGCCTCGACTTTGATTAAACCATGACATCGCCTCATCGTCTACCGCTCTTCCCCTCACCACCATTCGTGACGGCGGCATCTGGCAAAATTTCGGTTTGCACAACTCGTCTAAACGTTTTCTAATGAATCTATTCAGCTATGATCCCACGTGAACCGAGTGGTCGGCATGCACACCATGCCGAGCCACGATCTTGGCATGTAGAACGGGAATGAATCAGAGTGCAGACAATGTGTAATACTCAGGAGTGTCAGTCCTAGACAGACCCAAGATGGGGTGATAGTTGTCTGCTGTACTCAGAGGGGGTATTGGCCCGAGTACGCACCCTGGTGGGAATGTTGGTCATGAGGCGGTCCCACTTGCAGTTTCATGCAAGGTGATGGGGATAGGGGTGGGGTCATGGGAGGCCGCAAGACAGTCGGTTGGTTGGTTGGTTGTGTACGTCCTCCGGTCACGGACCGTGATCGATGTAAGTGGCGGCTCGCTCAAGCCAGCGACTCAGTTGACCACATTGTGATGACCAAACGTCTCTCCACTCCTACAAACCCCCCCACCAAAGCGATCCACTATTTCTCGTGCTCGGATGGAAGAAAATCCCTACTCAGATGACCTCTTCCAATTTGATATTCCTACTCTCGAAGGGTTATGCGAGCACGTTCGTTTCAAGTTAAACAACAACGGTGCCACCGAGGAAAACTTTCATTATAACTCAGTATACTGGAAGACCCATGATGCATACGAACGGTTCGGCAGCATCGACAATTTTGTCGACGAGAAGACTTTTTTGGTGAACATCGAAATCGAGGACGAACGGCATGATTTCTTCACGGTATTACAACGAGGTGCTGCTGAGGGCGCAAGCTTGGCTGAAAAGAAGGCTATCGTGTCTCACAGTATGTGCTTTTCTTGTCGGGTGAACTGGTCATCAATGTTCGTTCCTAAGATATATTTTGGATAAACGGTCCACTGGCGCACCAAAACACCCGTAAGCCCCCAAAACCGTACATAATGTAGACTGAAAACAGACCTCTAATCTGATTTAGTTGAGCCTCCATCAGCTCACGTTTTATGGGAATCGCAGAGGAGAGGTAAGTCTCAACCGTGACCTCGATTGCGACAACTCGCTTGAATGTTATCACTAGTTATTGAGAAGTCTTGGACGGCGGACTTTGTTGGAAAGTCACCACTTGAGGGCCTAAAGCGGCATGTCGTCGAACTACTGGATGTAGGGACGTCGAATACGACAAAGGTATATGGGCGCTACTGCTCCGAGTCCATTGTCCAATCGTCTGGCATGGGAAAGTCGCGCCTGTTGGACGAGTTGTCGAAGGATTTGTTTGTGATCTCCATCAACCTGCGCCCATCAAGCGGCCGAGGTTTGTCTTGTCACATTTACCTTCGTGGCTCTCTAAACCTGTCTGATAGGTTTTCCCCCTCCCGATAGCAATGTCCGTAACTTCCTGACATCAGACAGTCAGCCACAAGCCCCACATCAGACGGCAGCGTCCCACGTCCGACACTTCCTCCTCGCATTGTTCAAAAACACTGCGTCCATCCTTGCTGAGGAAAGCATGGGTAGCACGAAAGCCGACCGAATATCAAACTTCCGGGCCTTCATGTCCAGGGACCAATCTATGAATTCTCCTGGGCAGGAAAGGAAACAGTTCTATGAAACAGTCGTTGACCATGCCAGGGCTGCAGGGGTGAAGGTCGACCTTCCGAGTGACAATGACTTAACAACGGCCCTGGATGCACTTGAAACGGTGCTCAACAGAAACAGCGCTCCAGACGAACACAGCATCAAAGCCAATCGCAAGAGACGTGTGGATATCTTCCTTGCGTTCGACGAGGCGCATACATTGACGGATTGCTACGATGATCAGGAAGAGTCCCGTTTTGTCGTACTTCGGCGGGCACTTTCTTCTATCCTCAATCATAGCCCATTATTTTTGTTTTCTCTTTCCACGTCTAGCAAGATCACGCAGTTTGGTCAGTCGCGTGGTCACGACAATTCCGATCGTATCAACAGTGGTTGCATGACGACACCCCGTCCATACATTTACGTTGGCTTTGACCAACTTGTCCAAAACCGGAAGGTCCGACGAGGGAGCACCTTTGATGATGTCACGTCCTTAGACTTCGTTGCGCACCTTGGGAGGCCGTTGTAAGCATCGTGTTGTCGTCTCTCGGTTATTTCCTCACATTTTCAAGGTGGGCTAGTTGTTATGACCATGGAGACGATGAAATTCGCAATTCTCTACTCGATTTCGCACTTCAGAAATTGTTGTGCGCGCCGCAAGTCCCCAAAAGCCTTACAGAGGCACAGGTATACGCCGTCTTGTCGCAGCGCCTAGCCCTTGACGTCAACACGCCCCGATATTTGTTAGCAAGTGCGAACCCTCTCCAGCTAATGGAAACGACGCACGAACAGGTAGCCAACCGCATGCGTGTCTGTGTGGCGGTCGGAGACGGGGTTGAATCTCTACGCGCCGTTGCGTTGTCGGAACCCATCCTTTCAGAGGCAGCTTCTCGGGTCATGCAAGAATCCATGATATTTTCTTTGCCTGCTGCGCTTGCGCTTGTTCTGACCGGGTTTTGCATTAATCAAGGAGACCGTGGAGAGCTATTGGTCGCTGCTTTCTTCGCCTGGGCCTGCGATAAAGTGATATTGGATACCCCCCGCCAGTACTGGAGGACAGCTGTGCTCTTATTTCTCGGTCAAATCGCTACTCGCTCACCTCTTTTCCGATTCAACTTTCAAGTCGATGTCAGCTGAACTTCCCTCGAAGGCTGCTCGACGGCCGTTCGGGGAAGTGTTTGATAAGGCCCATATGCATTTCAATCATTTCATCAAACCCCAAGAACAGAAGCTCCTGGCGCGCAGGTATCTAAACCTTTATATGGCACGCGGCGCTGCCGCTTTGGGCGCCAATTGTCAGGCTGGTTTTGATGCCGTATATCCGTACTTGTATGGCAGTACCGACCTCAATCCCAAGAAAGTCGGTTTCATTATAGTCCAAGTGAAGAACGACTCGAACGCGCAACAGGCTCAAGCTGACGCATTTTCGAACATGGACCCATTTAAGCCTGAAGTGTGATTTGCTCGACAAGTCAGACCTCGAAGATGGAACATTCCCCATTCCCATCATCCGTTTGTTGTTCCAGCTCTCTAGTACTAAGGGGTCACCCCCATCCGTCACCGTCATGCCACCGAAGGGTACGACCAGTCGCAAGGGGAACACGCCTAATAGCAAATTCACATCATATGATTTCGTGTGCACGGGAGTTGACGAGAACATTCTGCAACCAGTGGCGGAGTCACCTGATGTGTGGGCTTCTTTGGTGAACAGCCCAGATCCGTGGTCCTCGTTTTATTCGGTGCCTGTACCTGATATACTTCGTTCACAACTCCCAGGGTGCGGAACCAACGAGGGGCACTGGATGAATTGGGTTGAGGACCTCTAGATATTCCGCGTTGTTATTTTCCTGGTGTTAGCGTGTACTATGAATAACACATCAATTAAATTAACTCCATTTGCAAACTCGCAAAAGCTCGGCCCGGGCCAGGTCTCAAGAGACGATGCTTGCTCTCCACATCAGCAGTTCGAGTTGCATTACAACATTTTGCATCATTCTCGGACTTGTCCACTTTGGACCGGCCTTGAGTGAAGTCACTGCCCTGCCCAAACACCTTTTGTCCGAGTCTTTGCTGTGCTCGGACAGGCAAAAGAAGTAGATCTATCAGCCACAGTAATTTGGTACCGGACCCTAATTTGGCACTCAGCCCCAGTTCGGAATAACGGGCACAAAAAACTGACTCGACTACGAGCTGGCCGCACTCCCGCAGTGTCAGGCCATCTGGTGCTGCACCAAGTAGAGTCCTGTTGTGATTGTCGTGAGGCCACATATACGATAAGGGTGAGCCTGAGGTCAACCTCTCCCTTGTGCTCGTCACGTTTTACCTAACCCCCTTTCTCGCGCCATGCGTGCGGACCAGCATGAATCGTGCTACGACCCGGACTCGGATGTGAAGCTCGGCAGCTTCTCTGTCGTATTGTGTCTCGGCGCGAACGAGCCGAACTCGTCAATGCAGCGGGGCAGAGTCCTGTGCGAGAGCCTCTGCAAGTCTACCGGCGTCCGCCACGAGTGACCACCCGACGATTGTCGATCCATCGCGCGCGATCTCCATCGGACCACCGCGTCTAACCGTAGTCTATCCCGGAATGCGCAGCGCGAGATTGCAGTTCTCCATTCGGTAATCCAAAGCACAAACTCGGAACTGAACAAACGCCGAAAAATCTGCTTTGACGTGTTAACATAACTGCGGGGGGTGGTGTGACGGATGTAGTAAAATTCGCCCTCACCTCGGGCTCGACGAGTAGATGGCGATCGTTGTGCGGAATGGTTCCATAAACGAGATTCTCAGTGAAGCTGCTGAAGTGTGATATGGTGCGAAATGTGATATGACGTTCTGGGCCATCCGTCGCATTCGGGGCGACTCTGTCATAAGCGGGACGCATTTGCAAAATTAATGCAACGCCAGCACGTGCGCAGCCCGCAATGTAAAGAAAACGCAGGTCAAAAAACGAAATTGAGGGTGACAGACAGCGGGCATGACAGACAGATAACAATGAGCTCGCGTGATTTACCGCCAGGATGACACACCGTTTGTAAGTGAGAAAGGGCGTCGCTATGACCGTGCAACGGCGGCCACGAGACACTCACGAGACGAGATGAGTGACGGCTCTGGGACGAGAGTGGCTCCCATTTTTGGCCCAATCCCAAAAACGTTGAACACTTCATGGTTCTCTTCCGTCGTCAGATCGTATCAGAAACGACGGAGCGGAGCTCGTGCGGTGAGCTTCGGACATGGGGCCGTCTTTGGGGAACACACGTGGCTTCCTCGACTTCATTGTTGATACATAGAAGCGGCTTGAAGAAACAACAGGTATGACACCATTCGTGCAGACCGTTTCCGTCGATTTATTCTTCTTGAATACAAATGCAGGGCAAAGAACGGGAGGAGTAAAAGATCTGCTTATCATGCATCAGGTTGGGATTTTGGCCTCCTAGCCTAGTACCCAGTCAGTCAGACGACGCTTTACAGCTTTCACTTGGGTGCGGAATGCATGGATATGACCGCCCATGCGCCGCATGAGGCTGGAGGTAGTTTAAGCAGTGCTGACAGATTGGCAATTGTTGTCGGAGGCAAAGAGCGCAAAAAGGCGAGTTTGGCGACCAACGTAGTAGCATAGGCACTGGCAGAAGAGCTCTTGGCGACGCGTAGTCGGACCCCCGTGTGCCTCTCCCACACCTTTTTTAATCTTTCCGTCTCTCATGTAGACACATATTAGAGTCATGCTTTGGTACAGAGCCTTCGAGACGGGCAAGGAGACGGGTGATTGACTAGGGCGGCCTATACGGGCCGTGATTTCGAGGCGAGATCTTGCTGTCCTTTAGGCCCTTTCTCCGAGCCACGCCCTCCTTCAGCCTCAATGATCAAAGTTCTCCACGCCTCACGACTGACAGAATTACCATGCTGCCTTGATTTCCTCGCATTTGAAGAGACCCCACCTAGAAGACACCTTTGTGAGTTATTGCATAGTGCCAGCGGGGAAGAGAGGGTTTGACTCCTGCTGTGGCCCGAGGGCTACTATAGATCTATTGTCGATTAGTTTTGTCATTCCCACTTGTACGGGCGAAACTTCCGACGGAAAAATTCATTTTATGTTAGTTTCCTCGCCCCGTATCCGTTCAATAATGTAAACATGGGTCGTTGCAGACTGTACCTAACCGCATTCTTGAAGAACCACTGACTCCGACCATCTTTATGAGCATAGCGGCATTTGACTTGCCCTTGGTGAATATCAAGTGACCGTGCCGCTTCACACGATGCTGAGAGTTACATACAGTGTCTCCGCAGGGGATCGTACGACGATCGTGATACTCGGGCCTTCGTATAGTGAGTGTATCACATGAAAAGAAAGAAAAGAAACTCATTTCGTGGTGACATACAGGGCGTTTGAAGGGAAGGTGCGCTCTGCGACTTCGTCCGACCATGGGCATCACTCCAACTAGTTGATGCTGTATGGGACATCTCTCCAATCTTCTTTCAATCCGACCAAACTACTCCACCTTAGGATTGGCTTTGCTCTCCGTCAGTTTTGATATGATTCCGATCTTTAAGCGTAACATACCACCATTATCTCCCAAGAGCTCGCAGTCTGGTTGAGGGTGCTCCCCCTGGAGGCTGTAGCTGTTACGGGCCATCGGGACACCATACAGCCCATCACTGGGCACACACTCTTGGGTGCGCAGTTTGCCTTGACAACTCCTGCACGATCCTCATCGTCGTCAACTTTGACCACAAGCATCCTCTCCCCTCTCTGCTTCCCTCTAGTATGACGGGGGGTCTGACTATATCTTCAACTTTGTCCGGAACAGCAAGTAATGCCCCAGTGAACTCACCCCTTGTCATGTCCCCCTACATTTGGCCTTGGAGCGGGAGGATGTCGACAAAATAGTGGCGCCCGGCAGCACCCACGCCCTTCAAGTTCCTACGGAACAGGTAGCTCAGTCAGGGCTATCCCTGCAAACACCCTATCCCCCCTCAGGGCGAGATCCTCAGATTCGTAGGTGGGCTCTGTCACAATTCTCATGTGGTAGGTCCAGCGCTGTAGAGGTTACGGGATCTGTGATCATCTGTGAAATTGTCTCCTTTGTATCACGACCGTGTCAACTTGCTGCAGTTGTTTGTACGTACAAAACTACAGTACTGGTGGCGATGAGTCTTTTCGGCCATAATATACAGTAAATGAATTTCATAATAAAAAAGAACAACACTAGTCGAGTGCTTTTCTGTGATCTACTGCTGTCGACGACGAGTCATGGCGTTCACACGCTGTCTCTCCGATGACCATCATCACTGCACAGGAATTACTTAGAAGCTGGTGCGAGTTGCTGAGCACCGTAAATATCCCAGTCTGATGGGACAGATGCGATGCATGTGATGCCCCACGGCTGTATTGACTCAACTTCTGATAGCCCTTTCGTACGGCGCTGCCACATCCGGTTCCCCACACGATTGACATATGGTCGGTGGCGACTCCGACAGCGGCTACAGCAGATGTCTACTGCTTAATAACCCACGCGGAACGATGAGCTTTGCTTGACCTATACCTGGCCTCAGTCTTGGATCTGCCCTCCGCCGCTCCATTTCGCCGCCATCATGACTCTTATCGATACACTATCAGAGAAAGCAGACGGCATGTGAGCGATTCCTCTCATGGCTTCTCCGGAATATCAACCTGTAGTTCATGCAAGGTGAGGGGGGCCATGGGGAAAAGGAAGGCCGCAAGGCATTTGAAATTCAAGTGTGGCACGCCGTAGTGTTGGGCCCAGCCACCGGTTGTTCTTCGCAATCCACCGAGCAACTTTCGATCGAAGTTCACTTTAGTATGGCACTGCCTCTAATTCCACACAATTGACAACGGAAGGTGTCTACTCCTTAAGAATCTATAGGGGACAATGAGTTTTTCGCGCTCTGCTGATCTGCCCTCCGCCACCCCATTTTCGCCGCCATGTCCAGCGATGCTCCCAACCTTTGTCCCGATGTTACCGCATTGGTTGCCGCATATAACTCCGCAGCCAAACTGGCAACGTATGATGATCTTTTTGTCGGTATCCTATATGGTGAGGGACAGACTCACCATTGCTACGTCAGTTTCTGAGCCATTGTGCTCTGCATCGCAGGCGTCTATATCGTACTCTACGTTACCTCGGTCAACGTCCTTCTGTGACACTCATTCTCCTCTTGAAAGAAGGATGATGTACACTTACAGTCGATGACTTTCAGGAGCCCACCGGGCTTCACTTCGTCTCGGCCTAGAATGCTCTGGTTTGGAATCACCACCTTCATGTTTGTCTTAGGAACCACCGCACTGGTGCTACAGAAAGCTCTAGAGCTTCAGAATATCGACTTCGGAATCTTTTATTATGCAGATGGAGGTATAACACGCCTGATGGTGCGCCTGCCAAATGCCTCCATGCTGTATATATGACTCAACTGAAGGCTGTTTAGTATATTCTAAGCGATGTTATCTGTGCCTGGCGTGCAGTGGTTATCTGGGACAGAGACAAGCGCGTCATCGCAATTCTTCTGCTCTTCATCCTTGGGACCATAGGTGCATAACCCCTCTTAGTCAGTCTTCAGTGCTCATCTGGGATCGATGTACGCAGCTGCTGCTGGGTGTGAAATGGGTCTCGGCGTCGTACCCCCCTTCAGCCAATTCAGTTCACAATCGGGACCCCTATATATGGTTGGTCCATCACTAGGAACTAATCTTCTCTCCACCGGATTGATCGCCTGGAAGGCCTGGTGCGCTCTTCTTACGTCCAGCCTCCGGCGACCATCTCTGACCATGTCCCTGGCGTAGGAAACGCCGCGTCTTTGTCAAGAAACATTTGGTTGGAGGAACTGGATCTGTGAGCGTCGAGAGGTTCTTAGCTCTACTCATCGAGTCGGGTTTTCTGTATTGCATCCCTTGGGTATGTCCTGCTTCCAGAAATATCTGTGAATGTAGCAGGGCTCACAGCACAATACCAGATTCTATATTTGATCTCGGCTTTCGGCGTGATACCCGATCCGGGTTTCACTGTCATAGACGATGTCTTGGTATTTATCGCAGTAAGTTTTGCTACACATACGTTCCTTGAAACATTCTCTTGGCAATACTAACTTGATACAGGGTATATACCCGACGCTCATAATCATCCTCGTCGCCGTGCAGAAGAGCCCTGTCGAGCACTTCTCGACCCACTCGACCGGAATGCAGTTCGTGAGTGGGCCAGCACCAAGACCACCCAGGGCTGGCGACATGCCACGACACGTGTACACCCAAGTTCGTAAGCCCGACATGCAAAGTCACTCTAGTATGGCGGTTACGAACACCTCTGAAGATGAGCCTGTGATCGTTGGTTGGCGAGATGACAATAGTCGTTATCGACCTGTTGAAGTACACCGTACTCAGGCTCGCACCCACTAGTAAAATTCGACTTTGGAAATTTTCTGCGGTATCACTTTACTGGTGTTGTACGAATGACACATCAATTAAATGGACTTCATTGGAGACTCGCAAAAGCCTGGATAAGGAACGATACTTCCGTCCGGCGGCGAAAGAGATAGCGACGGACCGGCAGTTGAGCGTACTCTCCTTAGGTCACTTCCAGTTTTTGATACGCGCACCCCCGGTCTACGCACCTGATTCCCTCAGGCTCTAAACAACGTAGCTGGCGGAACAATGAGATGCCGAACGGTCGGTGCTGTGACCCGAGATGGACGGTTCCGTTGTTGGGGCGAGTGCCGCCCATTCGGTGTCGGCATTTTGCCTGGAGGACTCCGTTCCCTCGATGTTCGCGAGGATGGATAGAGGATAACTGATATCTCAGGTACAGGGGTAGTCTGTGCCAACGTAAGCTACCGGCGCCAGTGTAAGCAAACGCGTCGAGGGAGTGGGAAAAATACACCCCTACAGCGACGGGGTGGGAACCCTGATCGAAGTGGAGAGATACACCTAGGCGTGACGAGTAGGCACGGCGACACCAGAGCGATTTACTTCGTTCTGGGTTGCATGATAATCTCTGGCGAGTTGGTCGGTCACTCGGAGGCTAGGTCAAATTTATGGGAGAGGCTAATCTTGAAATGGCCTTTGGATAGTAAATGGTAGTGGTGGTGCCCGAGTTCATGAGATAACACTAGCCTGGGACTAGGATACAGAGCCTGGGTCACCTCAGTCCACAGAAATACCGCGAGTCGCATGGTCATCATAAATTTAGAAAGCGATGCACCTTCCTTCTGATGATAGTAGGTTGGGAGTGAAGCGACACACAACTCTAATCGAAAGAGAGTGCATCAAATAGATCCCCCTAACTTACTACTCTGCGCCCAGAAGCTGCTCGTGTACCAGCCGGAAGCAGGCCAACAGCGCGCCCGTGAGCCCCGGCGTCTTACGCCTCTCCGTTCTGAGAATTGCTTCTGTAACCAATCTTGACGCACACATTCTTTAAGAATGCCCAATTTGAAACCTACGTTACGGAAGTAGAAATAGTGATGGAAGAAGGTGTGCACTTCAGGACGGTGGTCCCAGGGCGGAGGATGAGTATGATGAGCGGTGATACGAAAGAGGGTTCGGGTTCGACGGCGTGGGACAGCATTGGCGCCGACAACCGGCCGCATTCACGGTGACTCTCTACTTGCACAGGCAGCTCACGAACCGCTCTAGGAAGTGCCAATTCTCGCACCACCTGCAATACCTAAATCAGCTGGCGCTGTGCCACTTGTTAAGTGGGCCACTGGCACCGTGACGACGGAGCGACTGTGGCCAGTGAGTGACTCCCGGCCGAGCTGAGTGATCAGCACGCACCACCATGCTCAGCCCGAGCCACAAGCTTGGCATGGAGCACAAGCTGTGGCCTTGTGAATATGAATCAGAGCGCAGACAATGTATAACACTCAGTCGAGTGGTCTTAGAACCTCGGGGCTGTGTGAGGCGGAGGACGTGGTTCATCTGTAATTGCAGTAGGTGTTCGGAGCTGTTCGGAGCCGTTCAAGGACACTCTGAACAGCTCTGAACACTCCGAACACCTAATTGCATTTACAGATGTTATGTCGTGGTAGATGGGGTTGTGTCTGCAAGCATGGCAGAGGGGGTGTATGGCCTGTGAGTAGGGAGACTCCGGTGAGGATGCTGTTGATACTGTAATGAGGCGGGACCACTTGCAGTTCTCATGCAAGGTGATGGGAAGTGGAATCATGGGAAAACCTGAGGATGGCTGCAAGGCTGTCGGCGGAAATCAAGTGGGAAGCGAGGGTGAGGCGGTGCGCCGCAGTGTCGGCCCAACCACCACCACTTCAGTCGGTACTCTCCCTTACGGTGGCTACAGAAGGTGTTTACTACTTAAGAATCCGCAGGAGTGATGTGCTTTTTTCCCTTGCGCTCTGATCTCCCCGCCACTCCATTTTTGCAGTCATGTTCAGCCGCAATGCTTTTTACGATCGATACAAACTGACAGTGTACAACAACCTTGTTGTTGGTATCGTATATGGTGAGGGACAACACACTTGCTGTTGCGACTCCATTCTCTGACCCATTGTGCCGAGCATCGCAGGTGTCTATTTCGTACTCTATGTTGCTTCTGTCCACATTCTCCTGTGGGGTCCATTTGTGCTCTAAAAGGAAGGACTGTGCACGCTTACAGTATGTGGCTTTACAGGGGAAAGCCAGGTTTCACTTGGTCTCGGTCTAAAATGGTCATGTTTTCAATCACAACTTTCACGTTCGTCTTGGGAATCATTTCACTGGTGCTACAGACAGCTCTTGAGTTTCAGCAAACGTGGTGGTTACTTGACCCCACAGCTGAAAACGTATGGCCTTTAGGTCGCATCGGTTCTGTCTCTATTGTAGCGGAAACTATCAGACGGCTAATGGTGCAACTACACAATGCTTCCTTGCCGTCTGCTCAACTAATGCCTGTCCAGTATATTCTAAGCGATATTATCTGTGCCTGGCGCGCAGTGGTCCTCTGGAACAGAGACAAACACGTCACTGCCCTTCTTCTCTTCTTGGTCCTTGGGACCACAGGTACATACAAAAGATTGCTCGTAGTCGTCATCCTGTGCTCATCAGGGACCGATCCTCGTAGCTGCTGTTGGGTGTGAACTTGGTCTCAGCCTCATACCCATCTTAAGCCCTCCCTATGTCAGTATCCCGATCATCGCGGATGATCTTGGTCCCCTACTCGTGGTCTTCCCCATACTGGGAACTAATCTGGTCTCTACCGCGTTGATCGCCATGAAGGCTTGGTGTGCCCTGCTTGCTTGCATTCGACCCTTGACAACCGTCTCTGACCATGTCACTGGTGTAGGCAATACCGCGTCTCGATAAAGAAACATTTAGGCAAAGGAACTGGATCGGTGAGGGTCGACAGGGTGTTCGCTCTGCTCATCGAGTCCGGTTTTGTTTATTGCTGCCTTTGGGTATGTCCTACTGTCATAGGTGTCTGTGTTCGAAAAACCGCTCACTGCGCTTTTTCAGATCTTGTATGTGATCTTGACGTTCAAGTTGAATACCACCGTCATGCACAACGCTTTATTGTTTGTCTCGGTGAGTTCTGCTGCATATATACATTCTCTTGGGCCCTGAATACCGACTTAAACCACAGGGCTTGTATCCGACGCTCATAGTCATCCTCGTCGCTATGCAGAAGAGCCCGGTTGAAAATTACTCGACCTACTCGACTGGAATCCAGTTCGCGAGTGCGCCAGCTCTCGCACGGGCGCCCAGCGCTGGCAACACGCCGTCATTTGTGTACCCGATTCATCACGAGCACACGAGCGACTCCGATGAGCGGCTTCCATCCACGGTGCATATGAAGACCTCAGGCTCTGGCGAGGAAAAGAACCTGTGATCTTTGGTCGGTAAATTGTTGTTGTCGTCCTGTTGAATGATACCGTATTCGCGGTAATTCTGACACTGTACTAGGGCTTCCATTTCACGCATATAAGTCCTGTGACTCACGCCGTCGTTTACACGCGGGGATCTGTTGATCGCCACACTTATATTCACTCGAACCTCGGTTATTTAGTATATAAATATTGACTGCCATTGTGGTCGATGCTTTCGGGGTTTATATACGGCTATGAGAACGAGATAGGCATATTGGTATTGGTCGCACGGACTAGAACGACTGGAATGGCACCGATATTTTCAATCACGCCACAAAACCCCATCTCCGTCTACGAAAAAGGAGTACGGTATCGGTTCATAGATCAAACCTTGATGGCTTTACTTACAGACGCCAATGGATGCGGTGCTGTACGTAGACGCCGAGTGTAGAAGCGTCATAACCGCATGAAACGGCATGGTTGTCACAGCGCGCTTAACAATTGTACGTCGGAGATGCATGATGGATTGGTCCCAGAGTAGTGGTACTACTGTTGCGCCGCCTAAACATCTCTGGTTTAGCGGTGACACAACACCATTCTGCACGGGAGAGGGAGCCACTCACTCAGCTTCCTGAGACCCATTGAGCGTACTCTCGTCCTCCAAGCCTTTGATAGGCCTCCAGTCTACGCACCAATTGGTCTCAGCCCAATCATTGGCTTCGAACATCTGTCATGATTCGGGGTCTATCATAAGACCCACGCGGCAGAGCGGTTCCTACTGCATAAAGTTAAGATAGGAACAGCTCGGCCGGTCGTGGTCCGGCGGAAGCGGCACGATGTCGAGTCTGAGTGTGTCTAAACAACGTAGTTAGTAGAACAGCGATCCGAGCTGTGACCCGAGATAGGTGGTTCCATTGTTCGGGGAAAGTGCTGCCCGTTCGACGTCGGTGTATATGATGAATCCATGGTGCACTTCATATAGCGCTTGACGGACTGGACGACCGCTGTGGGCGGAACATAGCCCCTTAAAGTGACTGGGTGCTGGGAGTTCTGATCGAGGAACGGCGGTACACCCAAACTTGCGAGTGGGCATAGCAAAACTAGAGCGATGTGCTTTATTGCAGGATATGTGATGATCTCTGGAGAGCTGGTCGCTCGCCCAGGGGGGCAGGTCAATTTGACGGGTGGAGGGAAGGACGAGGGTAAGAAAGGCTAATCTTGAAGGGCACGATGATGAAAGGGAGTCGCGGTGTCCGAGATCATGAGATGAAACTGGCCTGTGACTATGGTCAGTCCAAAGCCTCGCAAACGCCGCGAGTCGACGCATAGTCATTACCAATGTAGAAAGCGATATACCTTCCTTATAATAATAGGTGGGAGGGGTGAGGTACACAGCCCCAACCGAAGGAGCTCGAGATTGCGTCAAATAGATCCCCACGTACCCTCTTCTGCTGCTCGTACATACAATGTACCGAAAGCATACCAACAGCGTGCTCATCGTACTCGTCACCTCTCTTGGCATCGTGTCTATAATCTTGACGCATACATTGTTCGCGTTCGTTCAGAATGTCCAATTTGAAACCGACGTCATGAAGACGAGACACAGTCAGTTATCTTCAGTTCCCCCTTAGCAGAAGCTGACGCGCGTATAGGCCTGTTAGGTGACGATTGGCCGCCATTTTTCCCCTTGACTCTGGAGCGGAAGGTGGAAATGGTGGTGGAGGAGAGCGTGCACTACGCGGCAGGCGCTCCTGGGGAAGAGGACGAGTGGTGGTACGAAAGAGGGTTCGGGTTCGACGGCGCGGCACGCATTGGCGCCAACAACCGGACGTTCGCGGTGTCGCTCTACCACCAAGAGCACTGTTTGCTCTACTTGCACAAGCAGCTCACGAACCGTACCGACAAGCACCGATTCTCGCACCACCAGCACTGCCTGAATTACCTCCGTCAGCAAGCGCTGTGTCACCCTGACCTGACGCTCGAGCCAGGAGACTTTGCTCAGCGCGACTTTGAGGTGGATCGCGTTGGGCAGACGCACACGTGTCGTGATTTCGACACGGCTTGGGACTACAATGCGAGGAACTGGTTGGATTGGTATTATTTCCTAAAGGAGACCCGTTTGTCCAGTAAGTCCCTTTTCGTGGCGTCATCGGGCGACCTCTCTGAATCTTGGTTGTACTACTAGCAACACCCAGCCTCGACTTTGACTGAACCACGACGGCGGCGTTAGTGATGTTTCAGTTTGTACGACTCGTGTGAACGATCTCCAGCGAATCTATTGTCGCCCGATTTGGGTATATCATCACCACATCTGGTGACACGATGTACTATGTGCGCTGTAATGCATCGCCTTCCCGCTGATCGTTGATGCCCACATGTCTGTTTCATTCCGGCACCACGCGCAGATTCATGCACCACTCACGTACTCACGCAGTACTCACGGCGGATCTCCCCCGACGATCATATGTCTACATAGTGACCTTGATGCACCTCTCTATAAGTTTGTTCGTTGCATAATCCCCTCTCCTCTCCCTTCCCTTTTCTCATGTGGCGCCGTAGCTACCAACCCCTATCCCAGGATAAGTCAGAAGAAGATCTCAATGATGCAGAGCGCCGAGACCCCAGTACGGCTCTGTTATCTTTGTTCTCCCCCCGTACTGTGCACGCCTTCCTATCCTGATTGTACCCGCCCAGTCGTCCCAAGCAATAAGTCCAAAACACTTTTATATTTCGGATTCGTCACCATTGCGGTCTGCACGGTTCTCGACAGCGTCCTCCTTCTTTCCTTGGGCTACCGTTACGCCCGGTCCGTCTGGTACCCTGCTGACCCCGCGAAGCTGGAAACCCCGAGCACTTACATCAATTTCGACTTGCTGTACCGCAACGGAACCACAACGAATCATCGGTTCCCTCCGATTCACGGCCTACCACGTGCGCTCGCACAAGTATCCGCCGCAGAACCCGACAAGGTCTATCCGCAGTGGCCGGTGTCGTTCATGGCGGCTTACGGCACCGTTCCGTACAACGACCGTCGTCTGCTCGTCGAGCCCGAGGTGGGGTCGCGCGCGCGCACGTGCTATATAGAGAGTCCCATTAACACGTAAAGCGCAGATCTCAACTTTTGTCCAGTTCCGCGCGTTGGATTACGGGATGGAGAACTGCAGCCTCGTGCTGCGCATCCCAGAGTACGGGTCGGACGCGATGGAGATCGCGCGCGTCGGATCGACGATCGACGTGTGGTCCCTCGCGGTGGACTCCAAAGTCGACTTGCAGACGCTCTCGCACAGGACCCTCCCGCGCCGCGTTGACAAGGTCGGCTCGTTTACGCCGAGGTACAATACGACGGAGCAACTGCCGAGCTTCGCATGCGAGTCGGGGACGTATCACGCGTTCCTGCTGGCCTGCCCGCAGGGCGCGCGCAGGGCGCGCGCAAGGAGGATTGCTGGGTCGACGTGACGAGCATAAAGGAGAAGCCGATTGGTGCGTGTGTGATCTCACCCTGATCAATGCGGCCTCACGGCTACTACGCCAGGACTCTACTTGGTGCAACACCAGACCATCTGACGCTACGGAATGATGAGGGTCTTTGTGAGTCGCTGCTTCTGGGACGGGTTTCGTGCGGCGCCGGTAGGAGAGGCAGGTGAGGGGATGACGGCGCGCGGCACGAAAGATCAGACGACGCTGAGAGGGATCGGTGTATTCTGATAACGTGGTTCCGGCGGTACGTACAGGCGATGCGGTAAATGAAGGGTTCTAATAAAACGTGAGGATCTTTGTTGCCGAGGCGAGGTGAGACCATCCCCCATCATCTATCAAGAGCAAAATAAAAGATTCCGGTTTGGATAAGTCACGCGTCGCGCGCCGCTCCGCCCGCTCACTCAAAGACAATGCTCTCCTCCTAAGGCGCTCACACCTCGCTCCGCCTCAGACCGGCCAAGATCTTCTCAGATCCGCTCTTACTGTAGATATTAGTTAATTATGGGCACAATTAGCGGAGATAGTCGTGACACTAAAAATATCAATCTAGAAGCATGGTCCTTGGATCAGCCCCGCGGCCCCCGCGCATATTCACGATCGCGCCCGCGAACGAGCTCATGCAGTGTCCATAGAAGTAACTGCTGTGGACGAGCAGCTGCTGCTCGACGAGTGCCATCAGATCCGTGATCATCAGCGGCCAGCCCAATTCACGACGGTCCTCCATCGTGAGCAGGTCGGACATGAAGACTGCGCCGGCAGCGGCAATCGTGCGCAGTGTGTTCGGATCGCGTTCGTCCGTCGCGATGAAAAAGGGGTCTCCGGCCTGCGGCGGCGGCAAGATGGCCTGCTCCGGATCGGGCTGGGCCCCCTCGATATCGCACGTCGTCCATTTGCGGCTATAATGGAGGTCGGCAAGGACCGCGCGGCCCGCCCCCAGGCGATCCTTCACGCGCTGGACGTGATTCTCAGGTGCCATTTCCATCGCCCACCCCAATCGTACGACTGAGTATCAAAGCGTCAGCCGTTCGTTGCCCTGCTTTGGGGGGAAGTGCGTACTTACAGTCTCCGCGTCGCATGTGTGCTCCCATCCACATACGGCCTCCGGTGCGTTGACGCATACGGGAGGACAGAACCTCGGCAAGGTCGAATACCTCCTGTGACGGGATGAGTGCATGCGCCACAGTGCCCGCATATCTACGGCGCTCCAGTGCCCCTGTGAAACGCATGGCACCCTGAAAAATCGTTTGGATTCACCACATAGTGACAAAAACGGCCACTTACAGGCTTGGTACCTATATGAGTCTCTCCAGCAAGCACGACAACGTCAGCATCCACATCATGATAGTCATCTTTGAAGCCTCGGATTGACGTGCGTGGAGCGACTTGTCTGAGATCACCAACAATGATCTTAGCAAAGTCCATTCCAACACTTGAGAGGGGGGATCAGCGTCATAACCATAAACAAAATAAAACAATAGGACTGACACAGTCGGGAATGTGTACAAAACCTCCCAGCCATGTGCGTTTAGCAACTTCTCGACGTCGTCGTCGTAGTCAAGATTTACATCCCCGATCTGATCGGACGACTTCAAAACCTCTTTGGCAATGTCCCAGTCCAATGGGAATCCACGATAAACCGTAGTTTCAGCCAGTTTAATAGAAAGTTCTGTGGGTTCCACGTGAGGCCAGTGTTCGGTGCTAGCGTCGTAGTTGTCTGGTCCGGGGTGGCGTTCCAACCCCCCCCTCTTCTTCATCTCCTCAGGAATGTAGTCGACGCGGACTGTTTCTCTGGTGTGATACCAGTGGTTCTCGATGATGAATAGTGATGGCGTTTTTGTCTTGTTCGTCTCGAAGACGTTGGGGTGAGTATGATACGACTCGCGGGGCCAAAACCCACTGCTCGATTCGCTTTCGGGATCTTGACCGTGCAAGCGCAGGTATTCCGAGGCGGTGATGACCGGTTGCCGACTGCGGAGATGTGTAATGTTCACCATAACCGAGATAGGGATGCGGAATCCCATCTGCTTCTCGATCGGCAATCCGCGCCACTCGTCCGATCCTATAGCGTCGCCCTTATTGACCATAGTTGCATAGTCTGCGCAAACAGTGCTGCAGATGAGAAAAGGTATGAGAACGCTGATACAAGGTAGGGAACGCATGACATACAAGTCGTACTCGCACGCGCGTGTGTAGACGAACGAAGGTAAAACCAAGGTGCGATTCAGTAGCTCTGCCTGCAGGAGAGCAGCCTCGTAGATGTACCGTACCTGTCAAACGGTCATTTGAAGCTGATACTCACTCAATGCCGATAGACCCACTGACATTGTTCCAACCGAGACCCAGGCTATAGTCCCGAGAAAGAAAACCCCGGGTAGGAGCTACGATGTCTCTAATCTGCTCAAGAGTTAGGACATCGGACTGAAAGGGTGGAGAAGGGGGAGAGGGGGGGAATTCCGGATCAACAAGGAGGGGGTCTGCGAGCTGTATGGGATCTGGATTGAAAAGGGAAGGGGGGTTCAAACCGGGGAGATGCCACGACGGGGGGCCATAAGCAGAGAAGAATGCCACATAAACTAGACCAGTGAGAAAGAATCCGGTGGGGAAAAATCCGATTTTTAGCGCGCCATTGAAACGAAGGACTGACCGCCAGCGACGGGGTTGACAGACGGCATGTGACTCGGGGCGAGAAAAGGGTAAGAGATCGGGGGCCATGGTGGTTATGGATGTGGGGGTGAAAGTAGACTCACCTTTGAGCGTAGCTAGATAGTAGCTAGGTATTATGGTTCATTGACCCGCGGTGGGGCCGACGGTATAGGCCTGGCCTGTAGCCGCGGACCGACGTTATGGGCTCAACTGAATTTGGCGAACTCCAAAGAATATGGATGTGTCGCTAAGAGACCCATTAAAACCTTCCTTCGAACGATAGTCAGCCATCGCACGCATCACGGCTCGATAGCGAGGCCCGAGAGGTATGCGAGGGCCCAGCGTAGGTCAGCGATAATGGACTGAGTTTACAGCACTCCAAAAACGACGGTCTCCATGGTTGGAACGAGATTGGTATACTTCCGCAGACACGTACACGCACGCTTTCGGCCAAACCGATTCCGGTTTCAAAGTCCCCATGGTTTCCTTCCCACGAACCCTTGATTTGGTCTGACTAAAATTAAAACTTAGTTGGCTGACGCGAATCGCATGACTCAGTCGGAACTGCGCTAGCGGCTACTGAGCCTTACTCTCAGCGTATCTCTTCTTAGAACATTATATCAAATGCCCGTTGCATCATTTCAGGCGATCCTCGATAAAGCTCTCGCTGGCTACCGCGAGAAGATCGGCGTGCAACTCGGCCAACACCCTTTCGCCGATGAGCCGTGATTCCCCCGATGATGTCCTTAAGCTACTTGAGGACAAGGCAAACGCATTCAAAGCCTATCGGGATGGAAACCGTAAGTTGATCAACTGGCTTAGCCCAATAGTACAGGTCATCCATGCGCTTTCTGGCATTCTTGGCGAAGCCGCGAGTTTAGTGAGCCGAATGCGCTAATCTTTGCCTCTTGACCCTTTCATCGTTCGGCTACCAGGTGCCGTTCCCACCAGCGAAGGCAATCTTTGCTGGCGTGGACGTTCTCATAACGGTGCGTATGCATCGACATTCTCCACCTACATATTTCCTGATCCGCATAATTCAGGCAGCTGACGGTGTCGGCTCAAGCTACGACGCACTTATTGACTTGTTTGAATACATCGGAAACTTCCTCAAACGTCTTCGGATCTATACCGATGTCCCGTTGACCCCTTCGATGACCGATATAATCGTCAAGATAATGGTCGAGTTACTCTCTGTGTTTGCCCTCGCTACCAAGCAAATCAAGCAAGGCAGATTCAGTAAGCGGACCGTCTTTTTCCATAGACCACAGCTCAAGATGGTATAGAGAAATTCGCGAAGAAGCTTCTAGGAGAGAGTGAGATCGAGGCTGTGCTGCAGAGGCTCGACCGTCTCACTCAGGAGGAGGGCCGGATGACCGTCGTGCAGACCTTCGAAGTGGTCTACGGACTTGTCAATAATGTGAACGTAGTCATGAATGGTGCGCAAAGCTTGCTTGCTCGGCCAACGACGCTCAACTGAGATATATCGTCTTGATAGATGGTAAGGCATCAACCGACGGCATCCGGAAGGCTCTGGGTATACTTTTACCGCGTTCGGTATTACACGAGCTGACCACAATGGTAGATACGATGCAACTGGTGGCGAGTGATATAAACAAGATGAAACGTTCGTTATCGGTCGATGCGTCCATTGTCCACTGATGCTAACACGAGTTGCAGGCGACCAATTGCAAAAGGACTCCAAAAATTGGCTCAGCCCTCCAGACCCGTCAAAAAATTACAACACTGGATGCAAAATTCATCGAGATGGAACCGCCACATGGTTCTTCCGAGGAAGCACCTTCGCTGAGTGGAATGCGAAGGGTTCCCTTTTGTGGATCTATGGAATACGTGCGTACAGTTTCTCGGCGTAGGCCTTGCGACGATCCTAAATCCTGTCGCATCTTGTAGCGGGTTCGGGAAAGACTATTTTTCTGTAGGTCGTGTCATACCGCCTTCTGCTATAGCCACTCATGCTCCGTACTAGTTCCTCGATCATACGAGAGATCGACAGTATGCGCAAGGCGGGGTTAGCATCGATGGCATACTATTACTTCGATTTTGCGGACACAGAGAAGCAACACCTGCACGGGCTCCTCTCCTCTCTGACTTTTCAGCTCAGCGCCGAGTCTGATCCCTGCTATCAAATTTTGTCCCGCTTATATTCAGATCATGCTGGAGGCACACGGGAGCCTTCGGAAGACGCACTCTCGCAATGTCTTGTGGAAATGCTCAAAGTGCCAGGGCAACCGGCGATGTACATCATTATCGACGCTCTCGACGAATGCCCCAATTTGTCCGGGATGCCGACCGCACGTGAACAGATGCTCGGTTTTCTGGAGGATCTCGTCAAGTCAAATATTCCAAATGTACGAATATGCGTCGCCAGTCGCGCAGAGGCCGACATTCGAAATATTCTTGGACCCTTGGTGCCGTTCCGTGTGTCCCTTCACGATGAAGCAGGGCAAAAGGCAGACATTACCTCATACATTAACGTAGTCGTGCGCTCTGATCGGAGCATGCGAAGGTGGGGAGAAGCATATAGGCAGTTGGTGATTGATACACTCTCAAATAAAGTGGATGGGATGTAAGTGACTATCATGGTGGTTTCTCGAAACGATCGCTTAAACAATGACACTGCAGGTTTAGGTGGGTTTTTTGCCAACTGGAGACCCTGCGTCGGACCTTACCTGCGGGTATCCGGAACGCTTTGGATAATATGCCGAAATCGTTAGACGAAACGTACAAACGCGCTTTGCAGGCGATAAATGAAGAGATTCGACCGTATGCACAGCGCCTCTTCCAGTGTCTTGCTGTATCAATTAGACCACTTCACATCCACGAGCTTGCGGAGATTTTGGCCATTCAGTTCGATGCAGGAGCACTTCCCATGTTTAACCCCGATTGGCGACAAGGCGACGCAGAGGAGGCAGTTCTTTCTGTGTGCTCCAATCTCATCAGCGTCGTCGAGCCTCGGACGTGGACGGTGGTTCCCAAGTTGTCCAATTTTCGCACTTTTCAGTAAAGGAGTTCCTCACCTCAGATCGCCTCGTCACTGCGAAGGAGGACCTTTCTGGCTATCACATCGTTCCCTACTCGGCACATACGACCCTCGCTCAAGCATCCCTTAGTGTCTTACTTCATCTCGACGAACACATCGACAGAGACCGCATTAAGAGCTTTCCGCTCTCCAGTTACGCTGCCCGACACTGGGTCGACCACGGCCAGTTTGAGGATGTATCCTCGACCATCCAAGTTGCCATGGAACGACTCTTCGATCTAGTCAAGCCACACTTCTCCACTTGGGTCTGGATATTTGACATCGACGACCCCTGGAGAGGATACTTGCCAACGGTGCACCCAGAACGACCGCAGGCAGCGCCATTGTATTACGGTGTGCTTTGCGGTTTCCGCGGCCTTATAGACCACCTGATCGGCACTCACCCGAGGGATGTGGACGCCAGGGGAGGGTATTACCAGAGTCCGTTGTCGGCCGCATTCGTCAAGAAAAACATCGAGGTCGCTTTAACACTTCTTCAGCGAGGCGCGGATGTGAATATCCTGGACAAGAGCGGCATGGTCCCACTGCACCATGCATCGCAAGGAGGACGTATCGACATCGTGCGGCTGTTACTTGAGCACAATGTAGATGTCGACTTACGAAATACCGCCGGCCGCACTTCGTTGGGATTGGCTTCCCTTGTAGGAGAAATCGAGATTTCGCTATGCTAGTACAGCGAGGGGCGGATGTGAACTCCCAGGACGAAGAGGGGTTTTCTCCACTATACGGAGCGGCACAAAATGGCCATCTGGATGTCGTTCAATTCTTGATTGAGAGTGGCGCAGAAGTGAACTCTCATGACCAGAAGGAGACTCCTTTGCACGCGGCGTCGCATTCGGGGCACGTCGAATTGGCAGAACTTCTCATTCGACATGGCGCAGATGTGGGCTCCCGTAACAACGCGTACGACGGTTGGACTCCTTTGCACTCAGCATCGCTTTCAGGGCACGTCAAGATGGTAGAACTGCTCGTTCGACATGGCGCGAACGTGGACTCCCCTAAGAACAACGGTTTGACTCCTTTGCATTTGGCATCGCAAGAGGGGCACGTCGAGTTGGCAGAACTTCTCGTCAAAAATGGCGTAGACGTGGGGTCTCAGAAGGACGACGGTTGGACTCCTTTGCATTCGGCGTCGCAAGAGGGGTATTTCAAGTTGGCAGAGAACTGCTCACTCAACATGGAGCATGTGGGCTCCCGTAACAACCGCGATATGACTCCTTTGCATTCGGTGTCGCAAAGGGGGCATGTCAAGATAGCAGAACTGGCCCCGGGGCTCTCTGGAGTCGGGTGGGAACTGCTGAAGTGGGGGTGGCCTTTCGTCTCAGAAACGTTAACAAACCTCTTTAATGGATGCATACTTACGGGTTATCACCCACAGCGCTGGAAACAAGTGATCGTCGCAGTGATCCCAAAACCCAATAAGCCCGACTATTAGGGATGCTGCAGTCCAGTTCTGAACTGAAGTTCGAACCTGAACTTTTTTGAACTGGACCAAAGTTCGGTCCAAGGTTCAGCAGTTGTGCTGAACTGGACCATAAGTTCAGTTCTAGGTTCAGGGATGGTAGAAAATGTGAGAACCACATTGAACCTGGTTCGAACCAGAACCGAACCCTTTCTCATAGTAGTCACTACCTTGTTCATGAATTATCAGTTGGGGATCATCACATGTACCCACCAAAAACACGCACCCATGGTGGCGGTGCCACGGCAGGTCAAGGGTTTGACGACTCGGAGTTCACGTGGGTTACTCAGGTTTGTTGGCAGGCTTGATGGGTACCCTCTCAAGTTTTGCTGCTTTCGGGCGCGGCTTCCCATTCAATAGATTTATTGCTGTAATAAACGAAAACTATGAAAGCTATAGTATCCACCTCACCGACCTCAGTCATCGTCGTCGTCGCGGTCGTTTTCACTGTTCGGGTTGTTGTCGCTGGTAGGGCCTCGTTGCCGTCACCATCACCTCGTGGTGCGGTCACCCATCACCATCGTGGTCGCCTTGTCGTGGTTTCTTCATTACCGTCGTCGATCGCCTTCGCCTTCTCCTCCGTCGTCAAAGTTGCCTCGTCGCCATTGTAGCCGTGGTCGACTGGTCATCCTGTTGCCGTTGTTGTCACCTGTTGTTGTCACGGTTGCGATCGTCGTCATGATCGCCCTGTCCAAGCCATTGTAGTTGTTGTCACCTCAGTGGTTCTATGTCAAGGCTAATGAACAGCACAAAGTCAGCGGAAAACCCGAAAAAAACGTAGCTGTGATGGCAACTAGACGTCGTCTCCGCACACGAGTGACACAGGCCGAACTGTGTCATGACTGGCGACAGGCCCGTGCACGCACTAACATAACGGTTAGTAATGAAAAGATAACGATGTGGTCCATATCATTATCAGATTACCACTGACAAAGGGCAGCATGGCCAAGGCAATTGACGAATGAAAGGGGGCATGGGGCGTAGGGACGTGTGGCCCATGAGTGGTGGGCTAGAAGCCTTTAGCGAGGCAATCGCTGTCGGTGCGGGCGGTTACTGTCGTTGTCGTCGATATCCGTTGGCGACTCAGATGGTTCGAGGTTGCTGGTGTGACATCGTAGGAAGCGAGAAGTTGCTGTTGAGGTGGCGATGACAGGGGTGGTGGCCTCAAAGGTGCAATGTCAGCGGACAGCCAGGCGCAAGGCAGTGACTTGGCGTAGTACACGGCCGGAATCACGTCATGGGGTGGGGATGATGGATATGACAAGGACTCACTAGTTGGAGTCACGGTCCACTCGCGCTTCTCTTGGGCGTGAGTGCAATGACGGCAAGCGAGGGTCCTCCAACCCCAGCAGGCATGAGGCAGTAGTGCGAGCCGGGCCTTGGCTGCAATTTGAATCATGACATGAGGTGGGTTTGCAAAGACTGCCGCGATGTGGAATAACGGAAATGACAAGGACTCACTCACTTGAGTCTAGTCTGGACTCGCACTTTGCTCGCACTCTCCCCGGGCGTCGTGGGCACGATGAACGGGTAGCGGGTCCCCCCGAGTCCGATGAACGCGAAGTATCAGTGCCCCGCTGCATGGTCTCTGTGCATTCTTGCATGGATTGCACATCTTGGGTAAAATGTGAGGGCATTGCTGAACAGAAAAATTAGTATAAAAAAGTTCAGTTTGAGGTCCAGACCCCTCTGAACCCGAACTGGACCCCGCTGAACCTGAACCGATGGTTCAGTTCGAAGTTCAACAGATTCCCCGGACTGGACCGAAAGTCCGGTTCAAGGTTCAGCAAAAATCCCGAAGAACCGGACGGAACCGGACTTCGGCAACCCTACCGACTATACACTCGTGAAGGCCCACCGCCCGATCTCCTTGCTCAAAAACATGAGTAAACTGTTAGAGAAGGCGGTCGCCAAGCGCATCCAGCACGACATCTGCAAGTTTGAGCTTGTCCCAACAAATCAGTTCGGAGGGCGCAGCCACTCCTCTTGCACCGACGCCGGCCTCGCGCTGGTGCACGATATCCAGAGCGCGCACCGGGCCAGGCTGAAGTGCGGCATACTCCTATTCGACGTGCGGGGGTTCTTTGACAACGTGAACCATGCACATTTGGTAGGCCTGCTAAAACACTTAGGCTTCGCAGACACCATAACGGCATGGACGACAGAATTCCTGAGAGACCGAAAAGTGAAGCTATGCTTCAACAACATACTGAGCGACGAGCGCGATCAACAAGTGGGGGTCCCGCAAGGGTCGCCAATCTCCCTGGTGCTGTCAATCATCTACACCTCCCCACTCCTGCATAGGATGGGAGGGTGGAATAACTCGTCGCTGGGGATGTATGTGG
The DNA here is from genome assembly GCA_021527775.1 of Lactarius sanguifluus. NCBI lineage: Eukaryota > Fungi > Basidiomycota > Agaricomycetes > Russulales > Russulaceae > Lactarius > Lactarius sanguifluus. The sequence continues at coordinate 87,298 of JAKEYF010000154.1, read as the reverse complement.
ACGATGGCGTCCTCTTCGCGTGCGCAGAGGAATGGGATGATGTCACGCACCTCCTCCATGCACGATACAGGGTGTGCGAAGACTGGCTCAGAAGAGCAGGCCTTGCAGTAGAGCCGGACAAAACGGAATTGATATTCTTCCAGCGGCCCTATGAGAGACGGGCAGTCCCCCCGCCCACCCGTCTCATCCTCCCAGATTACTCAGCTAACAGCTATTATGTCGTGCACCCCACGGACACCGTACGATACCTGGGGTTCTTCCTCAACCACCGCCTCAACTGGGAACCCCACATAACCACCATGTGCAATCGAGGCCGTGCCTCCATCAAAGCACTACAAGTGCTCGGAAATTCAGTGCGCGGCCTCTCCATGGCAAATTGGCGACTGGCGTTCAATGCAGTGTGCCTGCCCGTACTCACGTACAGGTGTCAACTGTGGTACACCGGCAAGCAAAAGAAGCTAATCAACATGCTCCAGAAAGTACAAAATGAGGGGGTAAAAGTAATAACCAGCGCATTCCACATGGCCCCGCAGGAGGCCCTCCTCCACATCGCGCGGATGTTACCTATGCGCCACTACATCGAAAAGCTGACCGCCACCTCCACGATGCAGCTTTACAGGATACCGCGGGCATCTCAACTCCTGAGGTGGCTCGGCCCGGAGTGGTACGTGCCCCGCCCGGGGGACCACCCACTGATGGCCCCAACCAGACCACTGGGGAACAGACGAACCATGCTGCGCCCCACAGCCCTAGAGGCGCTCGCGGCGAGGGTACCAAGTAGTGGACTGCGCGTCGACGTTACAGCAGTAGCCCCCTGGGAGGTCCCTAACTGGGCGAACCAGGTAGGCTACATGGGAGTCAGCAACCCAGAGACCTGAAAAGCCTGGACACGTGACTTACACAGGGCCACCAAGGGGCTGAGCATCGCAGTAATACACGTTGCGGGGACTTTGACTAACGTCGGACAGGAAGATGGCTCAGTAGTAGGTGGTGCCGCAGCAGCGTGCTCGGTGGGAGGAGGCGAGTGGGCAGGGAAAGCATGGACACTGGGAACGAAGGTAACCCAGTTTGACGCAGACACGTTCGGCATTGCCAAAACGGCCAAGTCGCTAGCAGTTTTCTACACTGCCGAGTTGCCCCCACCCGACTCGATATACATCATCTCCAACAGCGCACCGGCGCTGCTAGCAGCCAAAAACCCGAGAAACAAAAAGGCGCACAATCACTCCCTCATGTTCCGTCAATCACTCACGTCCTTTTGCTTGAACCACAGGAACTCGCAGATCACCCTTGTGTGGTCCCCGGAGGACACTGAGCTGGGAGGTCGGACGATGGCATGTGAGCTAGCGGCCGAGACCTGTCGACGCGGTCATCATCGCGATCTGAACCGCGTTCAATCGGCTGCCTACCAGAAAGACCGGGCGCGCCAGATCGCATTCATTAACTGGGGCTCAGAATGGCTCATCCAGCAGACTCAGCGCGGCTACCTTGAGTGCGGATGGTGGCCCGCCAACTTCGGAGAAAAAACATGGATTTGCACCCATCCACCTCCCAAAGTGTCATGGTACGCGAAGTGGACTCCTACTTACTGGCTGTGGCGTCGTTAGTAGGGAGTAATTAGTCACGGACTTATCATATCAGTCAGCGAACAGTTGTATCACATGCCAGTAGGGCATGACTCATTCCTAGGATAGCGGTAGTAGGGTTCAAGCTACTTACGCTATTGGTCGTACGGATTCGGGAGGAGCTTGAAAGCGTCCTCGTACATGTATAAATAGTGGCTCGTAAAGACCAAGATACGCCATCTTGGTCTTCTTTGAATCACCACTTTCTCCTCTCATCGTCTGCCCTCTAGTTCACTTGTCTCTGTCTGAGCAAGTCATCTTCATCGATATACGCCCAGTGACTCGTCTACGTCCTGGTGCTTTACGCATCACGTGCCTCGACAAGCGCCGTGTACCCGTGGGAATAGTCACGTGACTAGTGACTTGATATTCGCTAAGTCGTGAACGCCCTTTTGCTGTCCAAGTCGGACTAACGCTCGTGGTGGCATTACATTAAGACCAAGATCCCTCACCGTGGCGTTCACTACTCGAGACCAGTGGACCAATTTTCAGACCTATTCCCTCGAAAGGAGGGGAGACCGCAACATACCAGTACAATTCCTAGGAGCTGCAAGGTGGAGAGAGTATCGCGGAGATATAGGATACTTCGTCGATTTTGCATCAGGACCTACGAGGTTTAGACCAGTTGAGTTCAACTTCGATCACGTCTGTTGGACAGAAGTTACGTGGAACCCAATCGACAATAGGTGGGACATAGTACGCCCAGTAGGAAGACTATACAACTGCGACATCGACGCACGCAACGTACCAACCTGAGAGCAGTGGGGACGCATCGACGGACAACCAGAGGAAGAGCCAAGCACTTCGGAGCCTAGGACCCCAGCACCCTCAGAAACCAGTGAAGAAGGTGAACACACAGACGAAGAAGACTCAGAGGTGGAAGAAGTAACCAGACTAGCTGAGTCTATTCCTATATCGCAACCGGAAATCATCTGAGTAAACCCACCAGCCGAAATGACAACCATCACCGAAACCATCACCAACGAGGCAGTAGAGGAAGAAATCAGAAGGACGCGCGAAGAAGCGGAACAACTCCTACTCCCTATCCATCCAGCGACGGGACATCGCATGACTGCTGATGACGCGGCCATCTTTCGAGCCATAGGACCGGATCAACCCGATCCACCAGGCGATAACCCGCCACCAGGCGGAGGAGGACGACCACCAAGACGACCTACAGGAGGGTTCCCTGGAGGATTCGGAAGAGGACCACCAGGAGGAGGACCACCAGGAGGCGGAGGACCACTGGGAGGAGGAATACCCGGCGGGGCAGTAGCACCCGGAGCGCCTACCCCTAGGCTTGAAGGTGAACCACCGACAATCTTTAAAGGGGACAGAACTGATTACGAGTCGTTCCTTACACAATGGCACGCGTACTGGGGACTCAATTTTGACGCCCCAAGTATGCGCAATGTCTACAAAAGATGCCTCTTATTCTTGGGGTACATCAAGGGAGCGTCCGTAGCGAATTGGACGTTGGGCTTCCTCCAATGGCTCAATACCGAAGTACGCCAAGGAAGAGATCGGTACGATGAATACCTCTGGGACACACTGGCGGCAGGATTCGCAGATAGGTTCTCAAACACCCTGGAACAAGAACAAGCCCAGGCGGAACTGGCCAAGGGATTCAGAATGACTGGTGACGATATTGATTCGTATGTCACCAACTTCGAACAGCTATGTCGGAAAGCTGATTACCGCCTCAACGACCAACAAACCATTGACCGCTTCACGGCCGGACTACCGAGCAAGCTGTTCACAAAGGTCTACGAACTCGACGGACCCACCACCTTCACCGAATGGAAGGATGCGGCGCTCAGGCGCCAGAAGCAGTACATACACCTTCGCGCCCGCTTAGGCCTGTCCACCCCAACACGAGGACCTCCACGAGGACCACCACCCCACTTCAACCCGCCTCCACGATTTGGAGGGTCGCCATGGAACGGACCCCGCAACCCAGCTCCGCGCTACGACCCAAACGCGATGGACACGTCCGCGGATAGATCACGCGCACGACTCGCCGAAGTGGGAGACCCCAACCGGGACAATTACCAGCCACGACCTCCATTCCCGCCAAGGGGAGGACCGAGGCAAAGAGGGAACACCCCTCGCAGGGATATGAGGGAAGTAGTCTGTTATAACTGCAACGGACTCGGGCACTTCTCACGTGACTGTTCGCGCCCAAGGAAACAACAACGGCAGCAATGGCGACCCGCGAGCAACAGCCGGAGTATGGAAACCGACTACTACCCAGAATCACACGCGCAGGTAGCAAACACAGTACAACCGCAGCAAATGGCCAGCAGTTGGCTCGAAGGAGTTAGAGGAGCAAGCGACAAGGTCAAGGACCTGATTCTCCAAGATTTGTGGGAGAAAGGGGATTTTCGGGACGCCTAAACCCATCGGCCTGGGTGAGGGCAACATGTTGATAAGTGACCTGTGCGCACTTAGCGGCTCAAATGGACACGCAGATAACGGACTGCTTTAGATAAGATATATTGGACTTATGTAGATTAGATTACTATGATCTTTGCAATCTCGGACTTTCTTATCTATGACATCACTGTACAATGACATCATGGACTCCTCTGGACTCCTATTGTATTTCGTCCTTGTACTCATTCCCTTTGTTCTATCTTTATTGAGATGTCACTATGATATCATAGTCTAGGCTTTCCTTGTTCTTTGCGCCTTGTTCTCCATTTACACACTCCTTTGTGTCCCTCTGTAGAACAACGCTCCTTGTATTCTGTGACCCTATGTTACTTGTGTTGTACTAGTGTCACGCCTCTGTATAGTATAAGTAGACTACTCTGTACGCTCTGGCACCACACCAGTTCTCATCTGTTGTGTGCCAGGTATGTCTCCTCTCTTGTAATAACACCAGTTCTCATCTGTTGTGTGCCAGACTTCCATCTGCTTCACTTGCTTGATCTACTCTGTTGCTGCTTCCAGTGCCACCCTCATATCTCACCACAGTCTACTTTGTCACTGTGAGTATGTCCTACATGTGTACTGTTCATCAGGTTATGGGCCCTGGTGCCCAAGCCACTCCACTTGGCTGGTCACTGTGTTCCTAGGATCACACACCAGGCTGAGGTCTGTCTGGGGACTCACCCTCCTTGCCCAAGCCACTGTGCCCTGAGGCGTCAGGTGCCAGTTGGTGAGGCCCCTCCACTACTATACACTGCCCAGTAGTCCTACTTTCACCCCTACTGTATTCCTAGCCCCTGCGCTATGCGCAAGGAGATTGGATCTGGTAGCCCCTTAATCCATATCCAGGTGTGCATGGCCCACTGGGCTGTGTATTGTGGAGCTTAGCGCCAGCTGTCTCTGGTGCTCCACACTGGGCGCAGGATCTCCTCACCATGGGAGTGTAAAACCTGGTTCAGACTCTGGGGGGTGTTCACCTTATGGTGTTCTGCAACCAGATACCTGCCTTGTAGCGGCAATGGGAAAGGATGCAGTAAAGCCTTCGGGCGATGAGGCAACCAACAGGCCGAGAAGGCTGAGGTAGACAGCCTTGGGCTCTGAAAGAACCATTCCACTATCCCCTCTGGTGCACTCTAGTGAGCCGTGTCTTAGACACATCCTGGCTGGCAGCCGGCTCCTAGTACGCAAAGAGGCCTCCACCCTGGGCGTAGCCCTTGTAACACTGGCATGTTAGTGGAGGCAGGACGCGTTAGCGTTCTGGCCTTACAGAATCACAGACAGGAGTAGCTACCCCCTCCACATCTTGCAACTGTTATGAAGCACTATCGCTGACTGCTCCTCGACGATAGATAAATCATCCCCATGTCTTCTGCACACTCTTCTCGCGCTGCCTCACCCACCGGTGCTGCCACCACTGGTGCGGCTGCAGGCGCCACGGCGGGAGGCTCTGGCCTTCCTCCCATCACTTCTGGGTCCACACCCTCCATGCGCCTCTCAAACGCGTATGGCACAACCTTCGGCATGCCCTCTGGCATTCGCCTCGATCAGTTTGATGGCTCGAATTGGAACGAATGGTCTGGGACACTAGAGGCCATCCTCACTCTTCATGAAGCTGAGGATGTGTTCACCTATCGTACCCCTCCCTCTGGAGTCACTCTTGATGAGTGGGAATCTATCCAGCGTCGGTCAAAGGCGTACCTCCGCCTATACCTCAAACCGGACGTCTACTCCCTCGTCTCCGATCCATATGCCTACCCCACCTTCGCCTCGAAGTGGGAAAAGCTGAAGGATGTCTATGCTGGTGCTTCGGGCAGCACCACCATATTTAACTTGTGGATTCAGTTAACCCAAGCCCGTCTCGACGACTCCGCACCAATGGCCTCTCAATTGGCCAAGCTCAATGAGCTGCGGGTCGGCCTTTCCAACGCACAGATGGGTGTCACTGACACTCAATTCTGTCTCATACTTCTCCACGCCCTGCCACCCTCCTATGAGGTGTTGGCATCTACCATCCTTGCCAGTGGCGCCCCCACCAAGCTCAAGCACGCTGAAATAATTGCGCGCATAGTTTCAGAGGAGGCGCGCCGCTCTGGCCCCTCTGGGTCCTCCCTCAACAAGGCCGCCCCCATTAAGTCAAGCGGTGGCCGTAAGAAGAAGGATCATTCTCAATTGACGTGCCACTACTGTAACAAAAAGGGGCACATCAAGCCTGATTGCAGGCAGAGGAAAAAGGATGAGGCTGCGGGGAAGGCAAAGACACTGGCAACAAGGCTGCCAACTCTCATGTATTAGTACCAACCACCGCCTCCATTAAGGAGGTCGATGACGAGCCCGCCATTAACTGGGCGGACAATTCAGTTGGTGTTGCCTTGTATGCTGCCTCGCGTGTGCGTTGGATGATGGACAGTGGTGCCACACACCACATCACACCACATCGGTCTGACTTCAAGGACTACACCCTGTGCAAAGGCGCTGTGCGCCTGGGTGATAAGTCCACAATCGACCAAGTTGGTGTAGGCTCCGTCGTCTTCACTACGAGCCAGGGCATTCCTATCACCCTAAGTAATGTGCTACACCTACCTCAGGTGAAAACACGCTTCTTGTCGACGCGTGCTCTAGCACAAAAGGGTGCGGAAGTGGCCTTTGACAGTGGCTCATTTAAAATATCTGTCAGAAAAAGCTGTGTAGCTGTTGGCTACTTGGAGGACAACCTCTACTGGTTGGACGCTTCAAGCATTGGCCTAAATGCTCACATCAAAAGTGCTGCCACCACTCTTGATATCTGGCATCAGCGCATGGGACACATCTCCTCTGCTGCTCTTAAGTCGTACGGTCCCTCTGCCACTACTGGCATGGACATTGACAGCTCTACCACGCATACTGCTGTGTGTCGTGGGTGCGAGTTGGGTAAATCCACTCGTCAACCTTTCTCTGCGTCCTCCACCAAAAGGACAACCCGTATCTTTGAGATTGTACATAGTGACCTAGCCGGTCCAATGCAAACTCAGTCCCTACAAGGCTCCGTGTACACCGCCACCTTCATAGACGACCACTCCAAGCATGCAGTGGTGTACTTCATCAAGTCGAAGGATCAGTTTGTGAAAGCGCTGCAGATGTATTTGGCCTGGGGTGAAACCCAGACGTCCCATAAACTGCGCGCACTCCACTCTGACCGCGGAGGCGAGTACATGGCGAGCCAAGTACAGGACATTCTCAAGCAGAGAGGGATAGAGCATCACCTTACGATGCCAGGTTCACCACAGTCGAACGGGAAAGCCGAGCGGTTTAACCGCACCATTACGGATAAGGCAATGGCCATGCTTCACACAGCTGGCATGTCTAAAGGCTTCTGGGAGCATGCTATGAGCACTGCGGTACACATCTATAACCGCTCTCCCACCCGTACGCTCAAGTGGCGCACACCCTATGAGCTCTGGTACTCTGGCAAAGTACCAGATGTCTCTCACTTACGCGTCTTTGGATGCAAGGGGTACATGCACGTACCCGCTGATAAGCGTCGCAAATTGGATGCGAAGGCCATTGAGGTCACGCTTATTGGGTTTGAGCCCGAATCTAAGGGCTATAAGCTCTGGGACCGCCAAACCCGCTCTGTCCGTTTGTCCAGGGATGTGACATTCGACGAGAGCAGCTTCCCATCCCTACAGGGTGCTGAGACACACCCAACACCTACGCAAGTGGCCTCACCGCCACCACCTGTATCAGTGATTGCCGTACCTAGCACGTCGGCGTTACCACCACAGCGAGCACCCTCCCCTGCACACTCTAACAGCAGTGAGGAGGAGGATGTTGAAGACCTTCTAGACCCCAAACCAGAGCGCCCCCACACGCCACCACCACCTGCACCACCACCTCTCCCTGTTACACCTAAGCGTGAGCAGCCCACTCCCACTTCACCACCGCCGCGTCAAGGTGCAACGCGCATTATGCGCCATGTCCCTCCTCCCTCTCCAGACATGCCTGGAAGCTTTGAGGATCGCGCACAGCGTAGTCAGCTGTTGCGTGAAATGGACAATGCGCCTAGACGCTCTGCCCGTGCACCTGTGCCCAACCCCCGCTACTTCACGGCGGATAACACGGCCATGCGCGGCAGACGGCTGGGACATGCGGAGCTGTTAGCTGCAGCTTACATAGGTAGAGATCCTGCATCCTATGCAGAGGCCATGCGGTCTGTGGATGCAAATGAGTGGACAACGGCGTGTCAGTATGAGATGGATGCGCTCGCCAAGAATGGCACATGGGAGTTAATGGATCTCCCGCCTAATCGCAAGGCAGTAAAATCCAAATGGGTCTTTAAGCTCAAGGCGGATGGCCGCTACAGAGCTCGCTTGGTGGCTAAGGGGTTTACGCAAATCCCTGGCATAGATTTTGATGAAACCTTCTCTCCCGTCGCACGATTCGAGTCGCTGAGATTACTTCTGGCGTTGGCCGCGCTGGAGGACTGGCACATCCATCAGATGGATGTCAAGTCTGCGTTCCTCAATGGCGTGCTTGACGAGGAGATTTACATGGAGCAACCACAAGGGTTCATCACCACTGGTTCAGAGACGAAGGTGTGTCGCCTAGTCAAGGCGATATATGGTCTCAAACAAGCCTCCCGTGCATGGAACTTGCAATTCCATGGAGTGCTACTTGCACTCGGCTTTAAGCGGACGTTTGCTGATGCCGGCGTATATGTGTTGCCTCAACAAGAGGGGGATGGACCACTCTTCGTTATCGTTTACGTTGACGACATCACTATACTGGGTGCCTCTCTGGAGAGGATTAAGCGTCTTAAGTCAGATCTTTCTGAGCGCTATGAGATGACAGATCTCGGGGAGATAGAGTCATATCTTGGTATGCGCATTGTGCGCAACCACTCCCTCAGACGCATCGAAATAGACCAGTCTGGCTATGTCAAGGATGTCCTTGAACGCTTTGGCATGTCTGATGCCACTCCACACTCCACACCCCTGCCCGCTGGTGCTGACGAGCACCTTCATAAATATACGGGTCAGGCTACTGCCTCTGACATTACGCACTACCAGTCACTTATTGGTAGTCTGCTGTACGTTCAGATTGGTACTAGACCGGACATTTCCTTCGCTGTGTCACGTTTGGCGCAGTACGCAGCGAATCCTTCCCCCCAACATCTGCGGCTTGCGCAATATGTTCTGGCTTACTTAGTAGGCACTGTGGGCATGCGTATAGTCTACGATGGCGCCAGTGGAGACGGCCTTCACGGCTACTCTGATTCTTCCCTGGGTGACCAGGTTGATGATAGACACTCCACTTCGGGTTATGTGTTCCTACTAGCCAATGGTGCAATAAGCTGGTCTTCGCGAAAGCAAAAGACAGTGGCCCAAAACACTACAGAAGCGGAATACATGGCCATGACCGATGCAGCCAACCAAGCCGCTTGGTATCAGAGCTTCCTTGCGGAACTCGGGTACAAGGTCGACGACCCCATCCCATTGCATGGTGACAATAAGGGTGCCATTGATTTGGCCTTGAACCCTGTCACTGGGAGGCGATCGAAGCACATTGCCATTAGGCATCATGTCATTAGGGAGTACATCGAAAAGAGGACCATCACTCTTATTAGAACCCCTACTCTGGAAATGGTCGCAGATGGCTTTACCAAGTCACTCGCGCGCACCCTGCTCCAACAACACAATGTTGACATGGGCTTGTGCTAAACCTAGATTGCTGATCACGGGGAGATGTTGATAAGTGACCTGTGCGCACTTAGCGGCTCAAATGGACACGCAGATAACGGACTGCTTTAGATAAGATATATTGGACTTATGTAGATTAGATTACTATGATCTTTGCAATCTCGGACTTTCTTATCTATGACATCACTGTACAATGACATCATGGACTCCTCTGGACTCCTATTGTATTTCGTCCTTGTACTCATTCCCTTTGTTCTATCTTTATTGAGATGTCACTATGATATCATAGTCTAGGCTTTCCTTGTTCTTTGCGCCTTGTTCTCCATTTACACACTCCTTTGTGTCCCTCTGTAGAACAACGCTCCTTGTATTCTGTGACCCTATGTTACTTGTGTTGTACTAGTGTCACGCCTCTGTATAGTATAAGTAGACTACTCTGTACGCTCTGGCACCACACCAGTTCTCATCTGTTGTGTGCCAGGTATGTCTCCTCTCTTGTAATAACACCAGTTCTCATCTGTTGTGTGCCAGACTTCCATCTGCTTCACTTGCTTGATCTACTCTGTTGCTGCTTCCAGTGCCACCCTCATATCTCACCACAGTCTACTTTGTCACTGTGAGTATGTCCTACATGTGTACTGTTCATCACAACAAATTGTAACTCTGTAATCATGACTCGCTTTCGGTCTCTTAGAATTCCAGTCTCGATTCGCACCAGTTACTCAATGGCCGACATTAAAGGACTTGTCGACTCCGGAGCCACCGACAACTTCATAAGACCCGCGTTCGCTAAACGAATGGGGCTAGGACTCCAACCACTTGAACGACCAAAGAAAATATGGAATATAGATAACACGGAAAACAAAGCTGGGTCCATCACTCATTTTGTGGACCTAGACGTACAGACAAAAGGAATCCGCAGAATTATCCGCTTCCTCATCACCGATATAGGAAACAAGGATTTGGTACTAGGATACCCCTGGCTCGCCACCTACGAGCCTACCATCAGCTGGACCCATGCTACCATTCACGAAGACGCGCTCCCCATCGTTATCCGATCCATTAATCCCGCCGAACCAGTCACCGTCATCGCAGGAGCAACCACCAACGACGAAACCACCATTGCGCGGACGTTTACAGACGACGAAAAAGAGGATATAATCCAGGAACTAGAGGGGGAATGCCAGCTACGTACCACAGCTACCAAGCTGGCTATTGCAGCTAAACAAAACACGGTAGCCGCCGTAATTCCGGCGCCATACCAACGATTCGCCAAAATATTTAGCGAAGAAGCGTCCCACAGATTCCCACCATCAAGGCCCTGGGACCACGCTATTGAATTCAAACCTGGTACTCCGGCGACTATCGACTGCAAAATCTACCCGATGACTCAAGACGAAGATGCCCAGCTGAAAGTGTGGCTCGAAGAACAGCTGAAGATGGGGTATATCCGCCCATCCAAGTCGCCATACGCGTCATCGTTCTTCTTTATCAAGAAGAAAGACGGAAAGCTCCGACCCGTACAGGACTACCGAAAGATCAACGCGTGCACCATCCGCAACCAGTATCCCCTTCCCCTCATATCGGAACTCATCAACGATCTAGGCAACGGTCACATCTACACCAAACTGGATGTACGATGGGGATATAACAACATACGCGTCAAACCGGGAGACGAACCAAAAGCAGCGTTTAAAACGCGGTACGGACTCTTTGAACCACTTGTCATGTACTTCGGACTCACGAATTCACCGGCAACGTTCCAAACCATGATGAACGAAATCCTGGGGCCTACCATCGCCAAAAACGAGCTTTTGGGCACCATCATACGCGTATATATGGACGACATTGGAATAGCTACTCACGAAAACGCGGGCCTCCAAGCACACATTAACGCGGTATGCGACGTACTCCAAGTAGCCATGGATCACGACCTTTATTTCAAACCGGAGAAATGTCTTTTTCACTCACCGCGAATGGATTACCTGGGGGTAATCCTTGAAAAGGGGGTAACTCGTATGGACCCGGTAAAAATTTCGGGCATCAGAGACTGGCCATGCCCAACGAAGGTCAGAGACGTTCGCTCCTTCCTTGGCTTCTGTAATTTTTACCGCCTCTTCATTCGCGGTTTCGCCACGCACGCACGAGCACTCAACAAACTCACGAGAAAGGACGCAGACTGGCAGTGGGGAACAGAGGAGGAACGCGCGTTCCAGAAACTCAAGACGCTCGTCACCGAAGAACCAGTGCTAGCACACCCGTGCTTAACTGATCAATTCGAACTCGAAAGTAGATGCATCCGGATTCGCGGTAGGAGCAGTATTACTCCAAAAGAAAATGGACGGAAAGCGACACCCAGTCGGGTACTACTCAGCCACCCTCAACGAGGCCGAACGCAACTACGACATATACGACTTGGAACTCCTGGCGATCGTCAAAGCCCTCAGACACTGGAGACCTCTACTCGCGGGATCCCCGCACAGAATCAAAATCTTTTCGGACCATCTCAACTTAACGCACTGGAGATCCGCACAGAAGATAAGTAGATGCGTAGCCCGAGAAGTACTGGAACTAATGGAATACGACTTCGAGATCCATCACATCAAGGGAACAAACAACGGCCGAGCCGACGCCCTATCTCAAAGACCAGATTACGACCGAGGAGAACAGGACAACGATGGAGTCATAGTACTCCCCGACAAAGTATTCGTAAGGGCATCAGTCACGCAGATACCCGAAGACCACGCACAAGACGAAAGTCAAATACGGCCGTGGGTCGACGCCCACCAACTCAAGAAGTTCGACGGGGTATGGTACAAACAAGGAGCACGAGTAATTACAGGGGCGCCGCTAATGCTACGCAACATCATCAGCAACCACCACGACCCCCCCGTTTATGGCCATCCAGGAATTAAGAGAACGTTCCGAATCATCGAACGACACTACTGGTGGCCGCACATGCTGCAGCATATCACGGAGTACGTAAAAGGATGCGCAGAGTGTCAACAACACAAGGTCAACAACCGACCCACACGGGCACCCCTAGTGCCGATCACACCGATTCCCGACGCTAAGCCTTTCGAAGTCATTGCTCTGGACTTTATCACTAAACTCCCAGTATCCCAAGGACACGACTCCATACTTACCGTCACCGACCACGATTGCACCAAGGCGTCGATCTTCATACCCTGCATTGAAGAGATTACAGCGGAAGAAACTGCAGCCCTGTACGTGACCCACATGTTCAGACGATTCAGACTACCGGCAAAGATTATTAGTGACCGAGATCCGCGATTCACATCAAAATTCACCCGCAAATTATGCCGTATCCTCGGAATCTACCAGAATATATCCACGGCGTATCACCCCAGAACCGACGGACAATCGGAACGAACCAATCAATGGCTAGAACAATATCTCAGGTTTTGGGCCAACAAGCGTCAAGATAACTGGGCGCATTATTTACCCATGGCAGAATTCGCGCACAACAGCTGGCCGCACGAGGCAACAAGGAAGTCCCCATTTTCGCTCATGATGGGATACGACCCACGCGCTGATTGGATGGATAAACCATCCCCTATCCCGCAGGTGACCACGAGGTTGCAGCAATTCTGAGAAGCACGGGAAGAAGCGCGGTTCCTGATCAAGAAGGCACAATCCTTGTGGGTCAAACACCGAGATACGCCTAAGTACCAGGAAGGAGATCAAGTATGGCTAGAAGGCCGTCACCTGCGCACAAACCAGCCAACGGCGAAACTCGCGGCACGACGGCATGGACCCTTCAAGATCATTAAGGTACTATCACCGGTCAGTTATCAATTGGAACTTCCCACGCAATGGAGCATCCACCCCGTGTTCCATATTGATTTACTCACACCGTATCACGAAACACCCATGCACGGGGAAAACTTCACACGCCCACCTCCGGATCTTGTGGAAGGCGAGGAAGAATACGAAATCGAAAGCATCTTGGACACGCGGCTATTCGGCAGAAGCAGAAAACGGCAGTACCTTGTGAAATGGAAGGGTTACCCCAACTCGGACAACCAGTGGGTCAACAGGGATGACTTGTCGGCTGACAAGGCCCTAGCGGAGTTCGAACGGAGTACGAGAGTGCAACGAACGCTTATAAGACCCCCACTTGACGCTAAGTCACTCCCATTCTCCCAACCTGGACTCCTCTCACATCTCACCATGTCGTCTCCTGCTGTCTCCACTGTCTCCTCTTGTGCACCACTTGCCCCCAACCTCGTCGACAGCCTCACCTACGACGAATTCCGTGAGGCCATGGACAGAATCGCCCCCGTCACCGACATCGACAACCCCGACGCCCCTGCTACGTACTGGCTTCTTAGCCACGACGGGCAGAAGCTCAACACCGCCCCCTATACGCAGACCGAAGTTGATCGGATTCGTGCAGCTCTCGGAAGCAGTCAAGATGCCTCACCTCGACCTCTCCCGGTGCGGATCGAGTACCGCGTCAAAGCAGAAGAAGAGTCCAGTACAGGAGGACCTACTGAAGAAAGCGAGGACGTTGACAGGATGGAGGTTCGAGGCCGAAGCGTGGAGGTTGGAGCAACTGGAGAGGGCAGCGACAAGGAGAACATCGATCCTCGAGAGGCGAGCGCGATTCACCGCGACAATGCGCGCGCGGTGTATGACCTACCAGAGCAGCTCGAAGAGTGGTACCCAGCTGAGCATCCTTTCATTATCAGCACCACCGACTCTGACAACCCCCGTGAAACCCCGTACACGTGCGACACGGTGGGATGCCCCCTTTATCGGGGAGACGCCATTATCGACAACCAACCCCCCTTCTCGTCCACCGTGCTGACGCGCCGCCTGGGCAGCTCGCACATCGCCCCCGCGGGATACATGCACAACCACGGAGATGCCTTCATTCACTTCCCCATCACCGATGCCCAGGGGGTGACTACACAGGCCCCGTACATCCAGGTCGTCATGAACGCGGACCCCCTCGTACTTGTAACGCCACCAGCGGGGCGACGTCCATGGTTCAAAGTACCCGCAGCAGGTCTAGCAGAAGACGCGTTCGGCATTATCGGACAACGGCGATAATGGAGACTGATATCGGTCAAAGGCACACGCTCGAAGAGGCGAGGCGAGAACTGTGATGCACAAGTAAAGGGGGAGGCTTAAGACAAGGCAGAGCAGGGTTCCCAAGATACAAAGCTGGTATTGCTAAGTAAATCAAGTCTAAGGACTTGAGTACGAAGACAAGTCTGGTATATATACATGCAGGTACATAAGGTTCGTACTCAGCTAAGTCCGCTCTATCTGGGGTCTGGGTCCGTGCGCAGTCATGGAACCTACCAGAAGGTCACATGCGTGTTGCGCCATCGTTCGTCATCGTTCTAGGTCAGTCTAGACTCCGGTCACGTGATCATACCGTCATGAGTCCAGACCACGCCTGAAGGTCTCCCTAGCGCTCCGTAAGAGCCCGCTAGCGGCGTCTGAGCCATCGGGAGTCTCCGCCCGGCTAGGCGGTTCCTCCGGCCCGCGTCCGGTAACGTCGGCGGTCGGGATTCGTAACAGTACTCGCCATCGCCACCAACAGTGACAAGACATTCTCCAAACCACTATACGCCGAGCCGCACGTCAGGGAACGCGGCAAACCCCAGTACTCCCCCATCGAGATGCATTCTCTAAGCGGCGGTCATGGCAACCAGATCCACGTCGACCAGGCGGTCAACGCCTTGAAGGATCTGTCCCTTAAAGCTGAGTTGCATCATTACCGCGCCTACCGTCACGAGGCTGAGCGTATCGAACAGCAGCTCCACGCTCTGTCCGAGGCGCTCGGTCTGGCCCAGGGGGAGTTAACCCGCAGCAAGTTCCGGCTCGAGATGGCTGACATACACAACCGCATTGCGTCGGTACAGGAGGGGTGGACAGGCGGAGTAGGACCCACTCGGCACCGTGGGCGTCGCAGCTGAAAAGGGGGTGATGTCACGGTATGCGAAGTGGACTCCTACTTACTGGCTGTGGCGTCGTTAGTAGGGAGTAATTAGTCACGGACTTATCATATCAGTCAGCGAACAGTTGTATCACATGCCAGTAGGGCATGACTCATTCCTAGGATAGCGGTAGTAGGGTTCAAGCTACTTACGCTATTGGTCGTACGGATTCGGGAGGAGCTTGAAAGCGTCCTCGTACATGTATAAATAGTGGCTCGTAAAGACCAAGATACGCCATCTTGGTCTTCTTTGAATCACCACTTTCTCCTCTCATCGTCTGCCCTCTAGTTCGCTTGTCTCTGTCTGAGCAAGTCGTCTTCATCGATATACGCCCAGTGACTCGTCTACGTCCTGGTGCTTTACGCGTCACGTGCCTCGACAAGCGCCATGTACCCATGGGAATAGTCACGTGACTAGTGACTCGATATTCGCTAAGTCGTGAACGCCCTTTCGCTGTCCAAGTCGGACTAACGCTCGTGGTGGCGTTACACAAAGGGACTCGGTCCTTCACCTACGCCAACACCCTCACATGGCCCCCAGACGGAGGGAACCACCCACTGTGGCGGGCGGCTACGGAAAGGGAGAAAGATGACAGAGGCCAACAGACCAGACGACCTCTATACACCCGGCGAACCATGTCCACGGCACTCCAGCTAGCAGTCAACCACACCTTCTCGGGCACATACGTCATCCGCTTCAGACCAGGCGACCCAGAGGAGGCCTCCGCGTGCCCCTGCGGGGCGCTCTTCAAAACGGACATGCACATCCTCTACGACTGTCCACACAACTTGATACCCGCCGCAAGACACCTCTCCCGAATGGTCTACAACGGCATCCGAACGCCCTACAGAGCCCTATACCGCTCCAAAAACTCACACAGATTGCTAACCTTCCTACAGATAAGCGGAGCGATGTCCAAGCCGGACCCCGGCCCAGTAATGGAGATGTCACCCGAACCCGACTGAGAAGTGGGGAATACGCGAGGCTCCAAAAAGGAAGGAAGGGGCCTCACCCCCCAGGGGGGGGGGGAAATGAAACTCTCGGCGTCGGACGCCACGGTCAACTAATTGCGACATAACGCCTAATACTATAGCCCGCCTGCAACGGCGGGCTCCGATACGGTCTTCCCACCCACCTTCCCTGGTAGTTCTGCAATGTATTACCGCCGGGGAGCACCTTAGCGTTACAACCCCATCTTAGTGTAGCTTGTTCACGCTGCGTCCGGTCTGGGCCTACGGCCTACCAGCCGGGATATAAATGGATCCAAAAAAAAAAAAAAAAAAGATAGCAGAACTGCTCATTCAACGTGGCGCAGATGTGGGCTCTTGTAACAACGACGGTTGGACTCCTTTACATTTGGCGTCGCTTTCGGTGCATGTCAAGACGGCAAAACTGCTCATTCACCACATCAACCTGTGCTCGAGTCCAAACAGCGGTTTGACTCCCTTGCACTTGGCGGCGCAGCTGGGGCATGTTGCGATGACAGAACTACTCATTGAACATGGAGCAGATGTGGGCTCTCGTAACAAGGATGATTGGACTCCTTTACATTCGGTGTCGCATTCAGGGCACATTGGGATAGCAGAACTGCTCTTTCAGCATGGTGCAGATGTGGGCCCTCGTGATAAAGACGGTTGGAGTCCTCTGCATTCAGCATCGCAGAAGGGGCATGTCAAGATGGCGGAGCTACTCATTCAACGTGGCGCAGGTGTGGGTTCTCGTAACGAACAAGGCTGGACCCCATTGCATTCAGCGTCACATCTGGGGCACATCGAGTTGGCAGAACTGCTCATCCAAAAATACGGTGCTGATGTGGACTCTCGTAACAACGACAGTTGGACTCCCTTGCACTTGGCGTCGATTTTGGGGCGCGTCAAGATGGCAGAACTGCTCATTCAACACGGCGCAGATGTCGACCCTCGTTATAATGGTGGTTGGACTCCCCTGCACTCGGCGTCGCAAGAGGGGCACATCAAGATGGCAGAACTACTCATTCAACGTGGCGCGCATGTCGACGCTCACGACGACGAGAACCAGACTCCTTTGCATTTGGCAGCGCTCAAAGGCCATCTTGACATTGCAAAGCTCCTACTCGGATCTAGCGCAGATCGTAACATACGTAACGACAACGACAAAACACCTCTCGACCTGGCCTCCGACAATGAGAGTCTTGAAGTTGCGATCTTCCTATCCCGACCCGCGACACCTCTGGACGGAGCTCTGAATCCAGCTACCGACATGCAGCTGCCACGATCACGTGGAGAAGACGCGGAGTCCTCCAACAAGGTGTACACTGCGTCAAAAAATGGACAGATTGACGTCGTACGTTCGTTACTCGACCACGGTTCGGACGTCGACGAAAGGGACGGCCGTCGCCAGACTGCGTTGGCTGTGGCGCCGGTCAATGGGGAACTCGGGGTGGCAGAATTGTTGATTGAGCGTGGCGTGGACGTGAACTCCCGATGCATGGCCGGCTGTACCCCACTGCACTACGTATCAGGAAACGGACATCTTGACGTCGTGCGGTTATTACTTGATCACAAAGCCGACTTGAACGCGTGCCAGAGGAACCAGAGGACTGCGTTGGATTTCGCATCGGCTGAAGGATATCTCGAAATTGCTGAGCGCTTACTACAATGTGGTGCAAATGCAAACACCCGGAACATCCACGGACGGACTCCGAGACAAGAAGCACTATTATTCGGACGTGGCAGGATCGCAAAGTTATTGTTGGAGTTTAGTGCTTGTGACACGTAGTCCATTGCAGAAGGGCCCACCCTACAGGTTCAGGTCCGTTATTCACCTGACGTGTCGCATTACTGACCTTGATACTGTAATTCTATGAAGGCCACTTCCCGGAGCCGTACACTGTCCTTAGTGTAGTCGGGCTGCGAGGTTATGTTTGACAGCCCGGTGATACGCGTGTCCTTTAGTCACAAGAGTCCATGTCTTAGTTTCTTTGTATTGTAACTGTCCTTCATCTCTCCTCCTCCAAGTAGCCAACGATGTCGTCATGATCGTAACCAATCACAACCTTACGCCAGGAGTCTACTTGGTAAAGAACTAGATGATCTGATAGCTACGGGTGCTTGAGAGTGATACGTCTTAGATCAGCCTGAGCAGTTGGCTCTGTGTCCAATTCGCGGAGACCGGAGACAGTCATGTACAAGGACAACACGAAAACTATCGACGATTTAATCCAGATGCGCGGTTCGTGGGTCCGCGCCCCGCCCTGCCCGCATATTCAAGATCGCGCCCGCGAACGAGCTCAAGCCATGTCCATAGAAGAAACCGCTGCGGACGAGCAACTGCTGCTCGAGGATGGCCATCACGTCCGTGATCATGAGCGGCCAGCCAAACGCACGACGGTCCTCCATCGTGAGTAGGTCGGAGATGAAGATCGCGCCGGCGGCGGCGATCGTGCGCCGGGCGTCCGGGTCGCGTTCGTCCGTTGCGATTAAAAAGGGATCCTCGGCCCGCGGGGGAGGCAACGTGGCCTGCTCCACATCGAGCTTTGTGCCGTTGAAATCGTCGTACGTCTGCCAGTTGCGGCTTTGGTGAAGGTCGACCAGGACTGTGCGACCTGCCTGCAGGCGATCCTTCACGCGCTGGATGTGACTCTCAGGTCCCGTTTCCATCGCCCATCCAAATTCTACGACTGATATCAAAGTCGATAGCGTTAGGGCTGCTATACCCACGTGTAAGGGCACTTACAGTCTCCGCGTCGCATGTGTGCTCCCATCCACATACGGCCTTCGGTACGTTGACGCATACGCGAGGACAGAACCTCGGCGAGGTCGAATATCTTCTGTGGCGGGATGAGTGAATGCACCACGGAGCTCGCATATTTCTTGCGCCGCAGATCCTCCGTGAAAAACATGGCCCCCTGAAAAAATCGTTTGGTATTAACTTTACCACAGTGATAGAACTACTCACGGCCCTGGTATCCAGATGGGTCTCTCCAGCAAGTACGACAACGTCAGCGTCCTCATCATGAAAATCATCTTTGAAGCCTCGTATTGACGAGCGCTGAGCAACTAGTCTGACATGACGAATGATGAGCTTAGCCGGATCCATTCCAAAACTTGAGGGGGACAAGGAGATCAACATTACGATCACGAACAAAGAGAAATGATGGGACTTACGTATCGAAGGTATGCAAAACCTCCCAGCCATGTGCGTTTAGTAACTCCTCAACGACTTGGTCGTCATGAAGATTCACATCCCCGACCAGATGGGATTTTTCCTCCAAAACGCTCATGGCAGTGCTCCAATCCATCACGCAACCGCGCCAACGCAGGAAGACAGACAGTTCCGTGGAGTCCTGGGGAGTCCAGTATTCGGCGCTATCGCTGTAATGGTAGGGCTCAGAATGCCGTTCCAGCTTCCCTCTCCTCTTCATCGCCTCAGGAATGTAGTCGACACGGGTAGTGGTTATGGGGTTATACCAGTGGTTCTCAATAACAAACAGTGATGGTGTCTTTGTCTTGTTCGTCTCGAAGACGTTGGGGTGGGTATGATACGATTCGCGGGGCCAATACCCACTGCCCGACTCGCTTTCAGGATCTTGACCGTGCAGGCGGAGGTATTCCGAGGCAGTGATGACCGGTTGTCGACTACGGAGATGTGTAATATTCACCATAACCGAGATGGGGATGCGGAATCCCATTTGCTGCTCGATCGGCAATCCGTCCCACTGACCCGACCCCATAGCGTCACCCTTATTGACCATAGTCGCATAGTTCGCACAAACGGCGCTGCAGATTGCAGAGAAACAAAGGAATGAGAGGATTGACGCAAGGTAGAGAAAGCGTCACATACATGTTGTACTCACATGCGCGTGCATAGAGAAACGAAGGTAAAACTAAGGTACGATTCAACAGTTCTGCCTGAAGGAGAGCAGCCTCGAAGATATAGCGCATCTGTCAAGAGATCATTTGTGGCCAATATCTAATGTTAAGAGACGCACTGACGTTGTTCCAACCGAGGTGCATGCTATAGTCTCGAGAAAAAAAACCTCGGGTGGGAGCTACGATATCTCTGATCTGTTCAAGAGTCAGGACATCGGATACTGGCGAGGGTGGCGAAGGGGAAGTTGCATGGAGGGGTCCGTTGGGGTCTGCAAGTTCTAAAGAATCTGGACTGAAACGTGAAGGAAGATGCCAGTTGGGGAAGCGCCATGAAGGGTCATAATGGGGGAAAGAAGCCACCAGGTAGACAATTATACCAGTGAAGATGAACGCGGTGGAGAAGAACCCGATTTTCAGCGCGCCATTGGAATGAAGGAATAACCACCAGCGGTGTGGTCTACGGGCAGTATGTGGCTCGGAGGGGAGAAGAAATAAAAGATCGCGGGCCATGGTCATGGTAAGGGGTAAAGGAGTGGGTGCTATGTAGAGACTCAGAAGAAACCACTACAACATTGACCTGTTGTGAGGTGAGGGAGCGAAGGCGATCAACCCTTAGCCGACATGGCCGCGGACGGACTCAGGCCACAGTGATTTTGTGGATATCGACAAACTTGTCATCTTGTTCACCTTTATATTTGACCGATAGTCGGGAACTTCCACCAGATTCTTTGCGTTCACGACCGCATTTTTCTTGCCTGAGAGTAACTCGTCCCTCCAGGCTCCAGCCAGAGTGCCCCATGAAGTGAGCGAGTTGCGTCATCACCTGTCGCCGCGAAATACGCTGGGCCAACGTCGCTTGAAGCTCGGTACTAGCTCGTTCTTGTCGACCCAGGTCACGTCCGCGGTCAAGACAAGTCACTTCCAATTCGGTGCACAAACTTCCCACAGCCATGGGAAAAATATTTTGAGGTCCGCCGTGTTCGACACCGTATCCAATGCAATGTGTCTAGATACAGGGCCCGTGCTAGAGCTTCCATGATGCAGAAATGCATTGACTCTCTCTTTCTCTATGTGGAGTTTGTCCGCGTATCATGGAGTGCAAGCCCGCAAGAGTTCGTGGTGGGAAGGAGAAACACGTCGGTTTTTGATCATCGGACTGATCGCAAGAAAGACCTCTTTCTATCAAGCGCACCAATTGCATACAGTAATAATCCGGGTGACAATTGGATTTCTCGACTGGATTGTCCGGCTTTCGTTGCTAGACTACTGTAGAAGCACGAAGCATTACGCATGCCTCTTTCACGATCCTTGTTGTCTTTTGGACGGACGTGAGAAATCCCGGGTCCAATCGATGTGAGGTTCAGAGAACCTCGTTTCCTCTTGGGCTATGATTATTATACTGTAGTTAGGGGACAAAACCAAGGGGGGATTGCATATTATTCCGAGGGCCCGTGGGGAAGATAGCGCCACAGGATGGATAAATTCATCAGCCGCCCAGGTCCAGGGTCTCTCACCACGTATATACTCATGAACCCGCGGCCATAGGTTGCACACTCTCTCCACTATCTTAGGTCGTCCCGCTACTCCTCCCGATCAAGGCGCACTCTGCAAAACTTACAGAGTAACGCGCCGTCGATATGTCCGACCCGATCGCGGATTTATTGTTGGAACTCTACGAGACATACAAGTCGACGGTATTGAGCGACCTATTTGTGGGGATCGTCTTTGGTGAGTTGACTCCAACAGAGGTCATCCCCTCTCCGTCATATCGCTTCTTATACCTCCTTTGAGCAGGTGCGTATGCCGGCCTGTATGGTACATCCCTCTATATTCTTCTGTAAGCAATCTTCCGCACCATTTCCGAAAGGGTGGACCCGATATGTCCGGCGCATACTGACGACCGGTGTTCTCTCTTCCTCTTTTTCGCACTTTGGACGTTGCCCTGCCAAAGGCGTAATGGTCGTAGTCGCCTGTTGCGCTCCACCCCACGTCTCGTCATGCTCGCCGTTACGAGCACGATGTTTTCACTGGGTCTTATCGCCCTTGTGTTACAGACATCGCTTCGCTATCAACAATTCGCGCACTTGTTCGACTCGTCTAATACGTCGCTATGGTCGGCCCATCGCACCAGTGTCGTCACGGCTGTCGTCGCGACCATCACTCGTATCATCGTGGGTTCCTCTTACGATATTCGTCCTCTTACTGACCCCCCTCCCCAAATAGTACGTACTCAGTGAGGTCGTCTGCGCGTGGAGAGCCGCCGTGTTGTGGAACTACGATCGAAGAGTCGTCGCGGTCCTCATGGTTTTCTTAGTTGGTGCGACGTGTGAGCGTTACCTTCCTTCCTGGTGTCTCCCCGAGACAAACCGAGATCTCAACTCTTTCTCAGCTGCTGCGGGCGTCAACCTTGGCAGAACCCTCCACCCTCTTTTCATTTCTGCTCAACAATCCCCACCACCGGAGAGCGGCAAGAAGCTCGGCGAACGCGCACTGATTTTAGTTGGACCCTTGTTGGCGACGAACATTCTTTCGACGGGGCTAATTGGAGTCAAGGCATGGTGGGTCTTGATTGTTCCGTGCCAATTCCATGTTTCTGAGAGGGAGCCCAGGCAACACCGAGACGCAGTGCTGAAACACCTTGGCATGAGTAGCGTCGCGATTAGGGCCGAGAAGACGTTTGTCATATTTATCGAGTCTGGCTTGGCCTATTTCGGCATCTGGGTATACATACCCCTTTCCTCATTTGTGAAGATCTATCTGATGATCCGTGGGATGCATGCTCAGGTGCTCTACTTGGTTTCCACCTTCCGGGTGTTGCCAGATCCGGGCTTTGATGTTATGGACGCTTTTCTTGTCTACTTCGCCGTTAGTCCCCCATATGTCCCTTCCCTTCTCCCTTTGCTGATTCGTTCTCCTTGTGCCAACAGGGTCTCTATTCAACAGGGGTTATTATTTTCGTTACCTTGCGGAAATCACTCACTTCCTTAATTGCGGGAAACGGCGCGAGGACGCACTTTTCGCATCCTCCACAATTCACGACAGTGGAGAGGAGAACAATGTCAACAATGTACACACAAGACGATAGATACGCCGATTCGGACATCACCGCACTTCCCGGTCCAACCTTCAATAATAAAGGCATGGGGTATTAACTTATTTGGGAGCCTGAATGTAGTGGGGTATCGTACATGAGCTTGATTACGTCACGCATCTTGTATCCTTATTTTGGCATAGCAGTAGTTTAACCGAAAATAGTAATCCATTACGGGCCGGGCCGGGCCCGCAACTCAATCTTGACTTGAATCGACCCCCCCCGCTTGTCCAGAGACAAGGTAAAGTCATCGCCGTCAAAGGGCAGGCGTTTCAGTTTAATGTCTAACGATCAGAAGCTGCGTTACAGTGCTGAATGTGTGCTAAAACTGCGCTCTGAGTTGTGCGGTGTTCGTACACTGATGTGGCGCCTTACCGTATCTCGAGAACAACGTATATATGATCATCTGGTAAAACTTGAAGTGGTAGCACAGCTAGGCTCCGAGGATAACTTGAAACTCTCTATTCACTCGGCTCAGGGTCGGTCCCGCCGATCCTATAGCTTTGGGATGCTTCGCCTTCTCCTGGCGTCTCTCTGTTACATATCCTCGCAGATCCAGAGCTGCGCATGAGGGCATCAACGTGCCACTGGCTGGCTGGCTTGGGTATTTAGGCTGCCAGTCCGTCCTTTCACCATAGTTCCTCTCAAACGACCATTCACCCCACTCTTGACGCGAGATATACCAAAATTCTATTGCCATGCGCAGATGCGCTCCATCAGCCTTTTGGCCTTCTTTCTTTCACTTGCCTTCCTCGCCACGGCCAGTCCCGTCATAGACCAGGAAAAGCGTGAGCCAGGCAGAAGTATGTCTCCACCATCTCCTCTTTTTTGTCTCGGCTCACTCCCCAATTCCGTGATACAGCTTCTAATCAAGGCCACTCCACCGATTGGAAAAGATGCGCCATCGGTGTGAATGGTTGCAGGGAATCGGAGAGGGAGATGCCACTTCGCAGGGCAGACCATGTTTAGACGGCAAAAGGCCACCTGTTATGTTGGATTGGAACCAGCCCTTTTTTTTGTTGCTTGAAAGAGAGCTTGGGAACCTGCCCTGTGGTCACCGAAGCGTGTTCTTTACTTGGACAGTCTCTCGCCCAACGCTGATGCTTGGATATACCATTTGCGGGATGTTGAGCACTGAGCCCTCTGGAACTATCATTGTGGTGACTCGGACCGATGATAGCAAGAAGCCATGGAGTCTTTTATTACTGTGAACCCTCGTCCGTATTCTGTGGCGTTGGCAATTTCATTTTTCAATTGGCGCTTACAGTAACACTCGCTGCCTACCCACACACCCACCCCACATCAGAGGTGGCCAACCGACTGATGCCCGTCTTGGGTGCGTTCTACCCCCTGTTACCGTCACCTGACATAACTTTCTGTGGTCTCTCCCATACTTTTCGAAGAACAGCCCGGAGATTGTACACTCTTCGCACCGATTTCGGGACGAGGACGGTGTATATTCGAAGACTGGTCCTATCATAGCAAGCACTATCGTGGCATCACGTTGCTGGAATTTTCTATGACTGTGCAGCTTGCCGCAAAAGGATTCCCTTTACCCCACTCGTCCTCGCTGCGTATAGCGAAGAAACGGCTTCCCACTGCTCTTGGCGTAAAGTACGCCGCTGTTATTCCATTGCCATGTGCTGGACCACCTATTGGCCCATTCCTGTTACCATAACTGCTTATGCTACAAAACTTTCCCAAGACCAAGCCATATCAGCATGAGAGAAGTCAGGGAACCCTTCATCTCGAAAGTCTTCTGGCATCACCGGTTGCATGCCTCCCAAAGATGGGCATACAGCAAGGGAGATCGGCGCCTCGCCCCTAGATGGCTTGGGTACTTAAGCTGCCAATCCGTCCTCTCTTTCCTTCACCAATTCTCCAGTTCCTCTCGAACGATCATACACCCACTCTTGACATACCACAATTATATTGCCATGCGTTCTATCAGCATTTTGGCCTTCCTCCTTTCGCTCGCCTTCCTTGCCGCCGCTGGTCCCATCATAGACCAGGATAAGCGTGAGCCAGGCGGAAGTCAGTCTCCACCATCTCCTCTTTTTTGTCCCGACTCACTCCCCAATTCTCTGATACAGCTTCTAATCAAGGCCCCTCCGCTGATTGGAAATGATCGCCGTCGGTGTGAGTGGTTGCGGAATCGGAGAGGGAGGTGTTGCATCGCAGGGCCGACCATGTTTAGACACCAAAGGTCACCCGTTGTGTTGGATTGGAACCCTTTTCGTGTTTCTTGAATGTTACAATGAGCTTGGGGACTTGCCCTATGATCACCGAACCGTGTTATTTACTTGCGTGGTCTCTCGCGCAGCTCTGATGCTTGGGTATACCATGTCAAGTTGAGCATTGCGATTGCGCCCCAGCCCTCTGAGACTATTATTATCAACTCGGACTAGTGACAGCAAGAAGCAAAAAGAAGTCTCCGTGGAAAATTTCCTGTTCTTTATTAATTACTGTAGCGAGTAATAGACTTCTTATTCCGACCGACGTTCGACGCTCGCTGCCCCAAGCGCGCTGCCTACTCGAAGTCTTAGTCTCGAACACCTACCCCACCCCACATCAGAGAATGCCCATCTTGGGTGCGCCGTTCTACCACTTGCTACCGGTCGCCTGATATCACCTTCCATGATCTATCTCATACTTCTCGCAAAGAATGGCTCAGGAAATTGCACACCCATACCGGATTCGGGACGAAGACTCGGACGGTGTGTGTTCAAGGACTAGTCCTATCGTGGCATCACATTGCTAAAACCTTCCACGACCGGCTGGTTTGTCGCATAAACACACCTTCCGCTGCTCCATTCGTATTCTCCGTATAGAGAAGAAAGGAATTTCGGCGTGACGATTCGCCAGTATATCCTCGGGGATCGGCCCGGGACAGGATAGGCGTCGTCGTGTCTGATTCGGGACGAAGGCTGCCTACGTTGGTTTAGGGACCCTGAGGGAAATGCACTAGGGCCCCTGTTACCATTATCTATAGCGGACAAGGAACCTGCCTCGGTGGCCACATGGCAGAATCTCGAACCCGCTGGCGGAGCTCGTATTTGCAGAACTACTGTACCAAATCAAAGCAGGCGGTCTTCGCCAACCTTCGCCAACCTTGGGACCACATGTCATCCTCCGAGTCCGATTTTCTAGTAAACCCAACGAGAACTTGGGTTAACGATAAATTTTATGTGGGATCGTGCAGATCGACTGTATACGAGAGTCATTAGTAAAGAAGTGAGAGACCAGGTTCAAGTTTGGTCCGTAGGAGAAATGCACAAGTGATCGAACAGCTGACGACCTTTTTGTTCGAGTCTGTACTCTTCATCAGGGTGAGCAACTTTAGCGGAAGGAGGGACCATAGGCTAATTGCGCGCATCGCTATAGAATTTCGCGGCAAAAGCGCGAATACGGAAATTTGTTCTTCTTATCTAGAAGCACAAAAGGTGTCCTTTGATTTTATGTACCGAGCCTGCCAAGGTGCCAGCCCACTGGCGTTTCAGAACGTATCCCAGTGGAGAGTCAAGCTAGTCAAGACTTCCTTCGTGACAATTTTCGTTTTTTGTTTGTTAGACTGGTCGCCCTCCGAACGTGTCTCCGGGTCAGCAGATCACCCTCGCGTGGTGATCTGCACCCTAATGGCACCAATTCTCTATCCGGCAAGAAGCCTGTATGTGCATTGGTACTTTGGTACGTAGTACTGTATGAACGATCATGGGCCGAGTGTGATTTCAATATCACGGTAAGGCTTGGAAGAGGACACTGTAATACGGGGGAACAATGTCGTGAAGTACTAGCCTGAGTATACAGGGTTCTGTACTGAGGCGCACTCACCAAGATCAGCGGTGGCGGCAGTTACCGGAACTGGGTTCGGGCTTTGCCGTTGATATTGATCCGAGTCATCCCCGTCTTTGCACACAGGGAAGCATCACCAACTGAACCAATTTACCAACTTGGAGTCACGGCATTTGGTACTGCCTCTCGTTCGTTGTTCTGTCACTCGAATTCTACTTTTTGTAGTAACATTGCGTATGCTTCTCACCCGCTTCTCGTAACCTGGGTGTCCTTTTGCCACGGTCAGACAGTGAAATTCCTCTTGATAGGCAGCCTCCTATGAATTATGTTGTCATCGTCGTTTTTCTTTTCTTTTTGTTCGACACGTCTTGGACTGCATTGCGGTGAGTCGCGTGGCACGGATATAGAAGTATCCTCGACAAAGTCGACGTCAATCGTATAAACGATTCTTCTGTCACCAGCGGTACCGTGTCGGCTTCTTCAACCCGCTCCCCTGTGCCCTTTCTCCCGGAGATACGTTCTCTGAGCTACTGATCTTCGACTCACGTAATCTTATCATCACGCATTTGTGTCGGTGTCGAGCATTCGAAGGTCAACCCTTCCTTTCATCGCTACATTTGCCGTCGTGTCGTGTCCGTTAGGTCGGACGAAGGGGGGAACGTATTTTCTTTTCTTTGACTTTGCGCCCTGCGGTTGACGAACGCGTGATACCCAGGCCTCCAAGGGTGTACTGAACCCTTGAAGGTTCGTACGCCTATTGATATTTCTTTGGACGCTTTGCCCCGGAGTGACGACAAATTCACTCATAGGGAGGAGAGCTGTCTTTCCCCGGTGGATCCGAGACCGTAGAATGCAGCTTCTATATGTGATCAAGTCGAGTTTTGAGGAGAGGGAACGGGGACTTTTTCGCTGGGTCCCATTCTCTGTGATTTATTGATTCCGTCGCTTCTGGTCATCATTTTCATAGCTACCTTCTGTCACGATTCCAGATTCCGACTGCGCCGAGCGAAGGACGTTGCCCCGTGTTTCGCGGAGGAGAAGGTCATCACCAGATGTGTTACGGACTTCGATCGCTCGTGCGGGGGGATAGTACGTCTCGGTTCAGACTGCATTGGGAATGTGGATTCCCTCTCGTGGTGCCATCAAGCGATGGCCTCTGCACGGAACGCTTCCGCGAATATTTCATTTATGAAGGACGATCCCCAGCCATATCATGACGCCTTTAGGGTACCGGTCGCCAAGACCAGGTCAAGGCCTAGCAACGCGTGAATTTCTGCGATGGACTCTGCTCCCTCACCTCTTTCAGGAGCTTCTTTCTGGGTCTGCGTCACTTCGCCCACCTTCGGCGGGCCTCCTGGAGAGTGTCTCTGGGCCAGGCGAAGACATACTACTTGGCTGAGACTCTGAGGACGTACCCTATGTATAGCAGACGCATTTCCTAATGCAGCGACAGCAATCCAAGGTGACATCTAGTCACTGCAACGGAGTGGCTTGGCTTGCTCCTTGGTCAAGGCCTATAAAGGTTCGTCTACTGCAATTTCTCGAACCCAGCCCCTCGGAAAGCCTTTGTTCCTTCTCAGCGTGTCTTTTCGCATCCCCCTTTCACCTTTCACCGGTATTGAACGGACCACAATGCGCACGATCCATCTCTTGGTCATCCTACTCGTGCTCGCCGCCGGGAATGGTGCTGCTGTTCCATTGCGGGTATCTACGAAGGACAGGGTTGCTGGTGAGTTTTTCATCTTAGAAAGCCGATGCTTCGCGCATGCTCACTCTGGAAACTACGTCGTCAGCTCTTACTCACACCCCTGAACGGGTGGGGTTCTTTGGACGCGAAAAAGTGTGTTCGCACCGTGAAGCGTGCGCGTCTATCGTGGGAAGCCGAGATTCAGAAGATCGACCCCCACGATGAGAATATTTATATTTGGTCAGTTTGATGCGCTTTCTGCGTTAAGGCGAACACTGAGATGGGATTATCCTTAGCAGCAGAGTCTATAATTTCTGTCATGCGGAATCCGTAGTGTACTGCGAGCAGCTAACCAGATGAATGTACGACTTTCTCGGGGACGCACCCTGTGACTTGGTTTGTCCAATGTTGATTGCGTGTGAAGCGGTTTCTTCCCGCTTCTCCGGAGTCAACGCGATGCGGGCAACCACCGGCATGTGCTCTTTTTTGGTTGTTGCGATGGTGAGGTGTGCGAACAATTACGTCGTTTAGATAACAAAAGCACCCGTTCAAGGTGGATGTACATTCCAGCAATTGTTTTTCTCTTGTCGCGTTGAACGGAGAAGGGGTCCTCAGGCTTGGGTCGCACCCGGGTCTGGTCCATCTATGTCTCAATGACAGACTCTCGTTCTAGTGTCAAATGCAGAACCAAGCTGACAACTTGTGATCGCCATGGACAGCCAAAGACAGTGCTGTCAGCTCGCCAACGGCCAGTTACAAACACCCAAACACAAGATAATACGACCAGCATTCGCAAACCCGATGCCCCTCCAGATACAGTGCCAGTGATGTGACCCGTTCTCTCCCCTGCATTCCCAGGAATGTAACATACGTGCACTACTCTCAAACGGTAGGGACAAAGGACCTTCGACTAAAAAACCCCGGACGTTCGTACGTGAGGTGCGGACATGATAGGCCTGATCATCGAGACAACAAATACCAGTGAGCAAGCAGAATTCAGAAGCTTTCGCACGATGAAGGTACACCTGTTTTTGTTTTTTTGCAACCGAAAGGCACACCTTTGGCCTCATCCTCAGCTGGTTTCAGGGTTGACGTAACTACTACTGCTGAGGTTGGGGTCACAAGCGCAGTAGACACGACATAGAAGACCAGTGAGCAAGCGGAATCCAGAAGTTTTCACAAGAGAAAGACACACCTTTGGACTCATCCTCAGCTGGTTTCAAGGTTGGCGCAACCACTAATGCTGAGGCCGAGGCCACAAGCGCAATAGATATGACATAGAGATGGAGGAAGTGCATGATATTGTTAGACAGGAAATTTCGGCAAAGGGGGGGACTGTGCGGAATCAGCTTCGACTCGGAGTGGCGGAAATTTATGTCGTGCCAATGGTACTATGAGTCATGCGCTACGTTCTGATGACTGTCTCAATCGTTCAAACCTCAAACATCCATCAGACATTCACAACGACAGTTGTGTTACGAGGCCGCGAATCTCAGGGCTTGTGGTGCTCCGGGGCCGTACAAACTGGGAGATGTTCGGGGGTGCTCAGAACTGGCAGCACGATCATGATGCACCACCTTGATCAGCCCTTGTCGATTTGTCATTTAGTCCAGTTAAGTATTTTCAGTGCCAATAATAGCATAGTTCAACTTTGGTCGATACTTCTGCGATACTTTCGGAACTAATTACAGCGAGGGCTGTATTGGTTCTACCTCGAATGTCAATCTCCGAGCTTTGTTGGGTTGACCTCCCCATTGACAGGCCGTCGGGCCATCGATCCTGCCAGGTGTTGGACAGTCGTTGGCCCGAAGCAGATCAACTGCCATTGACTCCAATTCTTTGTCAACTCGCAAAAGCCTGGATAGATATCTAAGAACAATAGTTGGTCTCCCCACACTGAAAAGTTGCTTACTTTCACATAATTGACTTCGCTTCTGATTGAATCAACTGTTTTCGGATTGTGTTCGAAACTTGTCTTAGCGACGGCCCCCTGCTAAGCCTTCGCTCCAGGGAATATGAATCAAAGCTAGAAAAGGCGTAGTAGAAGCGCAGGCGAGACACAAGCCCTCAAATATGGCTTCGGGGAACGGCGGTGTAGAGACAGGAACTCAGGCAGTGCATCGTTTGACACGATCATGAACTACGCCAGTGGACCGAAGTAGGAGTGTTTACGAGGAATTCGAGGGCTAATGCCGACTCTCAGCATTCACAGATCGCTGATATCAAGATACCCACTAGACGCATTATCACTGTGAGGTGCGCCGATGAGGGGAGGGCCACCTTTCGGTAGAACGTGTAGTATACGGCTTTCTGGTTTGCTTGACCCAAGGCTTGACCATCATTTTATGGATAGCTCGGAACGTTCTAGGAAAGACTCGCTGGGTATATTGTGAAGTGAATATCATTCGAGAAGTGGAAGGAACGCTAGTACAGGAGACAACGAGCTGTCATAGTGCCACATAGGACTCTACTGTAATGGATTCGAAAAAAAAAACCTCGCTGGGTTTTGACGTACCATATTGACCGATAACCGTAATTTGATTGTCAATTGAACATTGATTCCCGGTTCAACATGTGTCACAACTGATACTGTATTAACAAGGCTCAAATTTGATCCAGCATTCTACAGCAAGATCCAGAACTATGGGATCCTTCACGGTGGGGACTCATGAGCGTGGTTTATAATTAAGTGCCTAGGAGAACTTTTTTGAGAAATTGGTTTTTTTGCAAAAGGGGTTATGGAATAGTTATCCACTTGGCAGTGTCGGCATCTCAGCATTCCGGTCCCCGCCCCGCTCCAGAAACCAAACACTACTTGCATGAGCCCCTCATTCGCCTCCCCCCGAGTCAAAACTTCGTGTCGTACGGAAAGCGGTCGGGGCAAGACTCTCCCTGTTCCCTGTTCGTGTCTTGCCCACCTGCGTAAGACCCTCGAAGTCGGCGCCATGTGCAACAACGTGAGTGCCACGCGCAAAGAAGACAGCGCCTCCGTCGGACAAGCAATGAATGTCACACTACTCAACGAACGCCCTCTTCTTTTAAACCTTCCTGTGCCGCGTCAGGTACGCTAGCTCCCAACTGCACCACACCGCCGTCCGTGTCGACTCCTTTCCCCTATAGACCTTCACCCGCGTCTTTGAACGCCCATTCAGCTCAGATTCGAAGAGCTTGGTCGTCTCTGGTACGGAAGATTAGCGCCCTCGGCACAAACATGTGCTCCGTAATCGCCAGCAAGGCCCAAGTCGCGGCTGCGTGTGAGCTGCGCGTGCTCGCGATGACATCATACCGCTACAACAGTGTCGAGCTGGCCACCTCCGCACAGAACTCCCCTGCACAGTCCTGCGTGCCGTCTCCCTCCGCGCGTGACGCCCATGAGCGGCGCCGTCGGTCGCCAGTCACTTGGGGCCGTGGGAGCGTTTCTGATGGGCGATACACATCGGCGTATCGACGTGCAAGAGCAGGATGAACGTTGCGAAAAGAAGCTCCGGACGCTATCCTCATGGATAACAACGTCCTGCCAACCATAGAAGACGGTACGTTTCATTCGTCGTCGCCCGATCTCATTTTGCTGACCTCCAAGGCAGTTGCAAGAAGTCGAGATTCAAAAACTATAGCTCGGCACCGCAGTGGTGGTTCGTTCTCATCACGCTGAGAATGATGTTTGGGCTGAACAACCACTCAAATCCTTTCATCAACATCCTCATGGCCATACTAACCCTTCCCTTTTGACGTTGTCGCCAGTTTTGACGACCTATGTCCTCCCACTCTCTACTTCTCCCCCTAGTACAACGGTGGGTCCGACTCAATCCTCATTCTGCCAGGTACAGCAAGTAGTGGCCCAGTAAATTCACCCCTTGTTATGTTTCTCCTACGTTTGGCCTCCGAACGGGAGGACCCCGACAAAATGGCGGTGCGCGGCGGTACCCGCCCCGCTGGACGATTAGGCACCAGATCTCTACGAGAGCGGCGAACTAAACAGCCCAGGTTGATCGGAGGTGGGCACGAGGCCCAGGGTAATCGTCGCATGATGGAAGCATGGTGAGCATGTCTCGACAAGGCAGTAATGCGTTTACAGGCATAATCCAGTAGCTCCGACGGAGCTACTTGTCCCGCGAGAAGGGTCGTGCCTTTCAAGTGTTCATGGGACAGCTGACCGGTGCCCTGGACACTTCCTGGACGCCCTCCCCACTACGGTTCACCCAATTTCGTTTATTTGGCGCCAAGGGCCCCCCCACTCTGTATCTTGTTCTGCGTAAGTTATTTGTCAGGTTACTTTTGTTCGCTCCATTTATGCCGACAGCTTGCTCACTCTTGTGACGCTGCTCGGGTTCTTTGGTTTTGGCATCTGAGGTCCCCGACCTCGCAGGTGAGCTCTGTCATAATTCCAATGCGGTTGCAGGCTCAGCGCTGTGGGAGTTACGGGATGCTGTCTCATGACTCTCCGGTACCATCTCCGAATGTAAGTTAACTTACAGAATCATACATACAGAGCGATTGGGCGGCTGGTGGAGATCGGTCAGGTCCATGGCCTATCAGAATATAAATGGATTTCAAAAAGAAAAAGAAAAAGTCCGATTTGAGCGCTTCTCTACTGTATTATTGGACATAATGTCAACAATGAGTCACTGCAGTCGAACGCCGTCTCTCCGATGTGTCTGGTCTGTCATTAATTACTGTACAGGAATTCCTAAGGAGCTGGTGCGAGGTGCGAGGCAACATAAACATGCGACAGACGCGATGCATGTGTCATTTGGACTAAGTTATATTTCAGTTGAGCCTACGATATGCCCCAACGCTGCCCGGTGCCCCACACAATTGACTTATAGTCGACGGTTGTTGACAGCGTCTATGGCAAATGAGTATTTAAGAATCTGCAGAGAGCACTGGTTTGCCCCGTACTTGGCCTCACGCTTTGATCTGCCCTCAACCACTCCGTTTCGCAGTCATGTCCAGCGATGATTCCGAGTTTTTGGATCCGTTTTACTACAATCAATACAAAGTGTCCATGTATGGCAACCTTGTTGTTGGTATCGTATATGGTGAGGGGCAAGAGACTTGCCGTGGCATTCCAATTTCTCAGCCATGTTGAGTGTTCTCTGCACCACAGGCGGCTATATCGTACTCTACATTGCCTCAGTCCACATCCTCCTGTGAGGTTCATTTGTACTCTCGAAGGAAGGGTAATGTACGCTGACAGTAGATGACTTCAGGAACACACCGGGTTTCACTTCGTCTCGGCCTAGAATGTTCATGTTTGGAATCACGACCTTCATGTTCGCCTTGGCAGTCATTGCACTAGTGCTAAGGACCGCTCTCAGGTTTCAGCTAATGCGGATAATCCTCAACCTCTCTGGCAATGTCTGGACTTTCGATCGCATCTTTGTCGCCTATATGGTAGAGGCAACTATTGCACGCCTGATGGTGCGCCTGCAAGGTGCTTCATGGTGTCTACTTGGATCAACTAAGGGTCGTAAAACAGTATATTCTCAGCGATATTATCTGTGCCTGGCGCGCGGTGGTTCTCTGGAACAGAGACAAACGCATCATCGCTATTCTTCTGCTCCTCATCCTTGGGACCACAGGTATATAAAGGGTTCCCTCGTAGTCGTCGTTTTGTGCTCATCAGGAACCAACGCCCACAGCAGCTGCTGGGTGTGAACTTGGTCTCGACTTCATACCCCCATCGAGCCGAACCCGTTTTCAAACCAACTTTGGACCCCTAATTATGGTTGGCCCGACACTGGGAACCAATGTAGTCTCCACAGGGTTGGTCGCTTGGAAGGCTTGGTGCATCTTCTCGCGTCCTACCCCCGAGGACAATCTCTGACCATGTCGCTGGTGTAGGCAACACCGCGTCTCAGTCAGGAAACATTTGGGCGAAGGAAGTGGATCTGTGAGGGTCGAGAGGGTCTTCGCTCTGCTCATCGAATCGGGTTTTATTTATTGCTGCCCTTGGGTGCGTCCTCCCAGAAGTGTCTATGCTCGCGGGAGGGCCCACTACGCTATTCCAGATTGTATATTTGATCTCGGCGTTCGACGTGATACCAGCGCCAAGCTTCAATGTCATGGACGACGTCCTATTGCTTGTCTCAGTGCGTTTTGTGGCACCTGTGTTCCTTATACACGTTCCCTTGGGTACCGAATACCGACTTAACACAGGGTTTATACCCGACGCTCATAATCATCCTCGTCGCCATGCAGAAGAGCCCGGTTGAA
Organism: Lactarius sanguifluus; assembly: GCA_021527775.1. NCBI lineage: Eukaryota > Fungi > Basidiomycota > Agaricomycetes > Russulales > Russulaceae > Lactarius > Lactarius sanguifluus. The sequence goes on along the minus strand of JAKEYF010000154.1, from coordinate 51,954 downwards.
TACTATTCGACCCACTCGACCAGAATGCAGTTCGCAATCAGGCCAGCACTCGGACAGACCAGAGCTAGCGATATGCCACCACACGTGTACACGATTTGCCGCGGGCATGCGAAAGACTCTGATAAGCAAGTTCCATCTACGGTCTTATGAAGACCTGTGAGGGAAGAGCCTGTGATCTTTGGTGAGTAAATCATCGTTCTGTTGAAGTATGTCGTATTCGCATGTAACGGAACATTTCTGCAATCCCTCTTTATTGGTGTTCGCGTATATGAAAAATACCTCAACTACATTGACTCTAGTCTTTATAGACTCACAAAAGCCTGGCTAGATCTGTACTTACTCTCTTACTGACAGTTGCTTACTTTTCGCGTCATTCCTATGGTCGAGAACCGTGCAAGCTGCGGCTTCGTCGACTCGTTTCCCTAACTTTACGCGTTGTGGGGCACCTCAGAATCTTTTCTCATATATGTAGTGATCATTACTACGACCGGTCTGTAACTCTGTTATGTATCCCGGAATATAAATGGATCCAAAAAAAAAAAAAACCCGTGCAAGCTGCGACGATGACGAAGTGATTAACGTTTCTTTCCTATTGCTTTGGATAACTGGGTGGGTGTTATCAGGACAGGAGTGCGTGTCATACGAAAGCGAAAATAAAATAGCTGGCCTCAGGCTGGCAAGACCATATCGTGACCGTGAGTACGCGATACAGTACTTTTTGCCAGCGATTATGTAAGGGCTCTAAATTTTCAAGCGTACCACCATACACCATGCAAACCGTCACTGGGCACACTCTCGGGCACGCAGTTTGCCTTGACAGCTCCTGCACGGCCCTCATCGTCGTCGACATTGACGACAGACATTATCCCCCCTCTCTGCTTATCCCCCGAGTACAACGGGGGGTCTGACTCGATCTTCAAGTCTGCCCAGTACAGCAAACAGTGTCCCAGTAAACAACTCGTTCTTTGTTGTGTCCCTCTACGTTTGGCCTCCGAGCGGCAGGATGACGACAAGATAGCGGTTCCCCGGCAGTACCCGCGCTGGACGACTGGGCACCAGATCTCTGACGAGACCGGCAAGCCAAACACATGAACGTCTATGAACACTTGAAAGGAGGGGCAACCCTTCCCACGGAACAGGTGGCTCAACCGGGGTTACTTTGGAGCTATCCCTGCAAATGCACTGTCCGGACACGCCTACCATGCAGCCGTCGTGCCGTGATTACCCTGGGCCTCGTCCATCTCTGATCGTCCCGGGACGGCTGGCCTGTGCTCTGCAGGACACATCTTGGACGCCCTTCCCACTACAGTATACTCATCTTCGTTTATTTGGCGCCAAGCGCCCCCGCTCTGCGTTCAAAAACTCTCGGTGTCGACGATTTGTATTAGCTGACTGCTATGGGGGTCTGCAACGGCCTGTCCGTCGCCTTTATCCTCACTTTTTTTGTCGTTGCCTTTGCTGTTTCAGTCCATCTGGCAGCTTGCTGTTGAAGTTGTTGGTTTAGCATCCGAGTCCCTGGCACCGCAGGTGAGCCTCGTAATTTTTACGTAGCAGGCCCAACGCCAAAGGAGTTACGGTACGTTGTCTCTTGACTCCCTTCGGTATCATCTCCGTATACATCGTGGTTGTTTGTACTGTACATATAGTACGATCGGGCGGCTGGTGGCGATCAGTCAGGGTTCATGGCCTATCAGAATATAAATCGATTTCAAAAAGAAAAAGCCCGATTTGAGCGCTTTTCTACGAGTCATTGCATTCGCACACCGTCTCTCCGATGTATCCGGTCCCGGACTGCCATCACTGTCCAGGAATTCGGAGCTGGTTCGAGTTGCGAAGCAACCCAAAATGATGTGACAGATGCGATGCATTTGGACTATTTGACTAACTTACTGTATTTGAGCCTGTTGACTTCCCTCGACTTCTGATCTATGATATGGCCATTTCGTACGGCGCTGGCGCTGCCCCCTTTAATTGGTACACAATTGACCTATAGTCGATGGTTGCTCTGACAGCGTCTATGGCAAACGTTTACTACGTAAGAATCCGCAGGGAGCAATGAGCTTCGTTTTCCCCGAACCTGGCCTCACGCTTTGATCTGCTCTCCGCCTCTCCATTTCGCCGCCATGTCCAGCGATGGTTCCGAATTTTTTCATTCCGTTCTCTACTACAGTCAATACAAACTGACTGTTTACGACAATCTTTTTGTTGGTATCGTATATGGTGAGGGACAACAGACTAATCGTAGCTACTCCAGTTTCTCAGTATTGCTCTCTCCACCTCAGGTGTCTATATCGTACTCTACGTTGCCTCGCTCCACGTCCTCTTGTGAGGTTCATTTATACTTTCCAAAGAAAAATGATGCACGCTCACAGTAGATGACTTTCAGGAGCACACCGGGTTTCACTTCGTCTCGGCCTAGAATGTTCATGTTTGGAATCACAACTTTCATGTTTGCCCTGGCAATAATCGCACTGGTGCTAGAGACAGCTTTCGGGTTTCAACAAATGAAGTTGTTACTCGACTTCACGGATACCAATGTATGGCCTTTCAGTCGCATCAGCGCCGTCTTTATCGTGGTGGAAACCTTTAGACGCCTAATGGTGCGCACGTACGATACTTCCTTGCCATCTGCTTGACTCAACTAATGACTGTTCAGTATATTCTAAGCGATATTGTCTGTGCCTGGCGTGCGGTGGTTCTCTGGAACAGAGACAAACGCGTCATCGCCATTCTTCTACTCTTCATCCTTGGAACTACAGGCACGTACAAGGGATCCCTCCTAGTCGTCGTCGTTTGCTCATCAGGACCAACGCTCGTAGCTGCTGCTGGGTGTGAACTTGGTCTCAGCGTCATACCCATCTTCAGACCACCCTATAACAGTGTTCCAATCACTGCGAATTATGGCCCCCTAATCATGGTGGGCCCAACACTGGCAACCAACCTGATCTCTACCGGGTTGATCGCTTGGAAAGCTTGGTGTGCTCTTCTTGGATTCGACCCCCGACGACCATATCTGACCATACCGCTGGTGTAGGCAGCACCGCGTCTCAGTCAGGAAACATTTGGGCGAAGGAACTGGATCTGTGAGGGTCGACAGGGTGTTCGCTCTCCTTATTGAGTCCGGTTTTATTTATTGCTGCCTTTGGGTATGTCCCACTCCCATAGTAAGCGTCTATGCTCGCAGAAGGGCTTACTGCGCTATTTCAGATTGTATATTTGATCTCGGCGTTCAATGTGATGCCTAACCCAGGCTTCACTGTCATGAACAATGTCTTGTTGTTTGTCTCAGTGAGTTCTGCGGCACATGTGTTCCTTATATACATTCTCTTGGGCACTAAATATAGTCCTGACACAGGGCTTATATCCGACGCTCATAATCATCCTCGTCGCCATGCAGAGAAGTCCAGTCAAATACTACGCAACCTATTCGACCGGAATGCAGTTCGCGAGGGGGCCGGCACTCGCACCGCCCAGGGCTGGGGACATGTCACCATACGTGTACACGATTTGTCGCGAGAACGCGAGCGGCTCCGATAAGCAAGTTCCGTCCGAGGTCCTTATGAAGACTCGGACTCGATGACGAAAAGTGCCTGTGACATGTGGTCAGTAAAATGTCGTCGTCGTCCTGCAGTATTCGCAGGTAGCTGTCGACTTTGTAGTGTTTTTGTGATGCCTTCTAGCGTGTATGAAAAGCAGATCGACTACATTGACTCCAGCCCTTTAGATATCAAAGCCCCGCTGGATGTCAAAAGACGGTCCTTGCTCTCCCCCACACTGACAATTGCTTACTTTCCGCATCATTCCTACGGACTGGTCCGGTCCACTTTGCACCAGCCCCGCCCAAATACCTTTCATCTTAGCTTACTGTACGGTACTCGGGCAGGCAAAACAAAGCACATCGATTTCCTAATTTGAAAGTTTGACGTGTAACTTACGGTGCACAAATTTGGCTCTCCGGCTCAAGTTTCGGAAAACTATGCACAAAACAGGCCGAACTATGAGCTGATCGTGCTCCTGTAACGTCAGATCGTCTGGTGCTGCACCAAGTAAACGCCCTGGTAATAGTCGCGAAGCTGCATATGCTTGATAACTGTGAGATCATCCACGCACGCATCGGCTTCTTCTTTGTTCTCGTCACGTTTGCCCGACAATTCTCCTCGCGCGCCTTGAGGGAAAGCCAGCAGGAACGCGTGATACGTCCCCAACTCACATCTGAAGCTCGGAAGCTGCTCTGTCGTATTTTACCTTGGCGTGACCGTTGTCAATGCGGCGCGGGAACCCTGTATGAGAGCCTCCCCAAGTCGGCATTGGCGACCACTCTCAATAGCCTCTGACCCGTATTACAAAATGCGTAGCGCCATGCCGCAGTTCTCCATCCCATAGTCCAACGAGTGGACCTGAACTGAGGGCGAGATCTGCGTTTCCGTATTGACATGACTCTGTCGCGGGGATGACGAGAGCGGATGGCGGTGAGATCACCTTATGTGGCGGACACTTGCGCGAGCGCACAGGGGCAGACTTTGGATCGGGGGATCGAGGATTCGTCTTGGTTCCGTTGCGGCACAGCAAGTCGAAATTGGTGTAAGTGCTCGGGGTATCCAGCTTTGCGGTGTTCGTGGGGTACCAGATAGACCAGGCGTAGTGGTAGCACAAGGAGAGAAAGAGGACGCCGCCGAGAACCTCGCAAGCTAGTGGTGGCGAAACCGAAGTGTATGAGTGTGTCAGTCCTATTGCTTAGGACGACCGGGCAAGTACAATCGTGATAGGAGTGCGTTCCATACGAGTAGGAACGAATAGAACTGAATCTTACTGGGTCCCAGCGCTCTGCATCATTGAGATTTATCTCCGACCGACGCAAGGGTTGGTAACCACGGCGCCACGTGGTGAGAGGGGTAATAAGTGTTTACAGCGAACCGAGAGGAGAGCGTTAAAACGGATTGCCGTTAGACATGTCGAGTCACGCCATCGTCTGGGAAGACCCGTCTTGAGTTACTCCAAGACTCACAATAGAGTAGCTTCGTGGAACCTGCGTGCTGTGCCGGCATGGAAGACCTCGATAACCAGCGTTACGGAAACGGATTGGTAGAATTCGATACTGTACACTGGTGGGTGGGGGCCAGGACATCACGATACACACGCTAGAAATTGTTCACATCAACTGTAATTTGACGAGACCTTAAAGAAGGATGAGGTGAAGAGCGCATAATTGTATAGATCGGACGATAGCACGATGATCAAATTCGAGGTTGGGTGTCGCCCAGGACGGTACCGGTGATTCATAGGCCAATTAAATGACGAAAACAGGCTTGAAAACAGGACTCACTGGACAGGAGGCGGTCTCCTTCAGGACATAATATTAACAATCTACCACCTTCGTAACAACTCACGATGATTCATGAAAGTTATTAGGAGCTCTTTGAGGGCCGCTCATTTGGCTCCCATTTGGCTCCCCGAAAAGACAGGGTCAAACCGGTCAAGACTCGAAGGCACGAGACCCGGCCCGGAGGCCCGGAGGGAGAAGACAATAATGCATCACTCTATCTTCTTCCAGTAGGTATGCTAGCGAGTAGTGAAGGAAAGGAAGGTCATTGGATAGCGGTATATATGTGATGGAGTTTTCGTCCGAGGCGAGGTCGCGACGGGCGAGTGGGACCTCAGAGCGAGCCGATGAGCCTCATAGGCCCGGGCATCATCATGTATCATCATCGATCCCTTAGCGGTTTTGATTCCTGGGTGCGGCGGGTGGGCGAAAGAAAAAGACGGCTGTTCTTTGAACCAGCTGAAGAAAAGAAATGGACAGGTGAGAATGAGCACGCGGCGCCCTGTCCTAGGCCGCTCACTCAAAGACTCGGACTATTTGCGGACTATGCTTTCAACCTCCATTCATTCTCAACTTCATTCCTCACTCCGCCTCAGACCAGCGATAAATCCGGTGCTAGTGAAGGCTCTATGGTTTTGATACGACTGCGATCTTCAAGCTTCAAGCTTCAAGTTCTGCTGGGGTTGCATCTGTCCATCAACTTGAAACCGAGGTAACCTGCCTCAGACGGTGTTGAGTGCTTCGTCGGTTTTGATAGGATTGCAATCTTCGAGCCTCGGGCTTCAAGTTGACTTTCCATCTGCCCATCGAACCAAGGTCGCCCATAAGGAAGATGAGACGTCACTACATTGGTTAGACACCCTCCTTGAACCCATTCCACCATCTTCTTCCTGGGGCTCTCGTGCTCTGGTTGAAGGCGCTCCTCCTGGGGGCAATACAGTAACTATTGCTGGCTCTGACGGGAGGCCGGACCGGCTAGCCGAACAGCTCATGTACTCTCGCAGGCAGGGCTACTCTCGCAGGGCACGAGTCACCCCGTTCGCACGCCGTCTCCGATGACTTTCTCGTCTGTCATTCCTCTGTGAGAAATTCCTAATTATAAGGAGCTCGTGCGAGTTACGAGGCAACGTAAAATGATGGGACAGATGCAATGCATCAAGCAATGCATGGGATGCACGTACTAATGTCTCACGGTATTTGACTATTAATATATTGATAATTTCAGTTAGCTTCCATCAACTTCTGATCCACGTTTCGTACAGCGCTGCTCTGATGTCCCATACAATTGATATATACTGTTGGCGGTCGCTCTGACAGCGGCTAAGTGCCTACTACTTAAGAACCCTCCAGCGCAAAGGATCCGGGGGAGCAATTTGCTTTGTTTACCCATACTTGGCCTCACGCTCTAATGTGCCCTCTGCCACGCCATTTTGCCGTCATGTCCAGCAACTTTGCTCCCAACATTCAAATTAACGTTGTCCTTTATGATGATGAATACAAACAGGCAGTGTACGACAATCTTTTTGTCGGTATCGTATATGGTGAGGGACAAGAGACCGCCGTTGCTACTCCGGTTTCTGAGCCATTGTGCCGTACATCACAGGCGTCTATATCGTACTCTACGTTGCCTCGGTCCACGTCCTCCTGTAAGGTTCATTCGTGCTCTGGGTGGACAATCGCGCTTACAGTAGATGGCTTCTTGAGGAGCAAACCAGATTTTACTTCGTCTCGGCCCAGGATGTTCATGTTTGGAATCACCACTTTTATGTTCGCTTTGGGAGTCATCACACTGGTATTGAGGAATGTTCTCGGGTTTCAGGATATTCAGTATTTCCTCGGCACCACATCTGCCAATACATGGTCTTTCGATCGCATCTTTGTCGTCTTATTGGTAGAGGGAACGATTGCACGCCTGATGGTGCGCCCGCAAGACATTTCCATGCTCTCTGCTTGACTCAACTAAACGCTGGTCAGTATATCCTTAGCGATATTGTCTGTGCCTGGCGTGCGGTGGTTCTCTGGAACAGAGACAAACGCGTCATCGTCATACTTCTGCTCCTCATCCTTGGGACAACAGGTACATACAAACTGATCTTTCATAGTCGTCATTCTGGGCTCATGGGCGGCCAACACTTGTAGCTGCTGCTGGGTGTGAACTTGGTCTCAACCTTGTACCCCCCTCCGGCCCAGCCAGTTTTCAGAGCAACGGACCCCTAATCATGGTTGGCCTAACACTGGCAACCAATCTAGTCTCCACCGGGTTGATAGCCTGGAAGGCTTGGTGCGTTTGTCCCGTGTCCGACCCCCGACGGCCATCTCTGACCATGTCACCGACATAGGCAACACCGCGTCTCGGTCAGGAAACATTTGGGCGAAGGAACTGGATCTGTGAGGGTCGACAGGGTGTTCGCTCTTCTCATCGAGTCCGGTTTTCTTTATTGCTGCCTTTGGGTATGTCCTACTTCCGAAAGTGTCTATGCTCGCAGAAGGGCTCACCGCGCTATTTCAGATTGTATATTTGATATCTGCGCTCGACATGATACCGCCGCCGGGCTTCATCGTCATGGATGACATCTTAGTGTTCATCTCAGTGAGTTCCGTGGCAAACGCGTCCCTGTTACACATTTTCTTGGGCACTGAATACCAACTTAACACAGGGTCTGTATCCGACGCTCATAATCATCTTCGTCGCCATGCAGAAGAGCCCGGTCGAACACTACTCGACCTACTCGACTCCAATGCAGTTCGCGAGGGGGCCAGTGCTCGCACCGCCCAGGGCTAGCGACGTGCCACTATATGTGTACAAGACTTGTCGCGAGAACGCAAGCAACTCCGATAAGCAAGTTCCATCTGTTATGAGGACCCCTGATGAGGAAAGGAGCCTGTGATAGCATCTTTGGTAAGTAAATTATCATCATCGTTCTGTTGAAGTATGCCATATTCGCAGGTAACAGTATTTTTCTGCAATACCTTCTTTACTGGTATTATCAGGACAGGAGTGCGTACCATGTGAGTGGAAAGCGAATAAAATAAAACCATGACCGTACTAGTATGGCTTGAAAACTGAGAGGACCCGTGAGAGTTACGATACTTTTTGGGGCCAATTCCAGATTCCAATCTTCAAGCATACCACCATCATCTCCCGTGCTCGCGCTCTGGTTGAGAGGCCTAGCGGCCACAGCCGTTACTGGCTATGGGGACACCATCATACTGATGCGGCCACGATACGGGCACACTCTCGGGCACGCAGATTGCCTTGACAGCTCCTGCACGTTTCTCACCGTCGTCGACCTTGATGACGTCCCCCCCTGTCTTTTCTCTGGTACAACAAGGCCCGACTCGATCTTTAACTCTACCCAGTACAGCTAATGCCCCAGTAAACCTGCCCCTTGTTATGTCCCCCTACGTTTGGCCCACGAGCGGGGGGATGGCGACACGATAGGTGCGCCCGGCAGTACCCGAGCTATGCGACTGAGCACCAATCTCTGACGAGACGGCAATCTAAGCAGCCCATGAACGTGCACGAACACTCGAAAGGTGGGACGACCCTTCCCATGAAACAGATAGCTCAGTCGGGGCTACTTCGGGGCTATCCCTGCAAACGCCCATACCCCCCTAGGGTCGAGATGCCCAGGCTGGACATACCTACCATGCAGCAGTCGTACCCTGGGCCTCGTGCCCACCTCCGATCAACCCTGGACAGCTGACCCGTGCCCTGGACACTTCTTAGCCGCCGTCCCCACCATAGTTCGCCCACCTCCGTCATCCTGTAAAATACGAACTTATGGTGCTGCTGCAAACAGATCTGTTGATTTTGATATACGGCTTTGCAAGCGAGGTCTTTCATCACTCAGTACTGAATAGAAGTTACGGGATGTTGTCTCTGTATCATGTCCATAATCCCGTGGTTGTTTGTACGTACAGAGATATCGGGCTCACTGGTGGCAATCGAATACAAATGGATTTCATTAAAAAAAAAGAACGGTCCTAGTCGAGCGCTTCTCTGCGATTGTCTGTCAACGATGCCGTCGACGCGTCATCGCAAATTCGCACGCTGTCCGACCATCTTGGTCGGTGATTTCAATCTCCACGGTCCGCACTGGTCGCCGAGGGGCTGGTCCCCCTCTCCTAGAGTTGCTGAGTTTGAGACTTGGACCATGGTTCAGTCTTTCGAGCTCGCCTCTACGCCCGGCGTCACCACGCGAAGAGGAGTCGAGGGCGAGCGCGAGAGCGTGCTGGACCTAGTCTGGCACAACCTTGCAGCAGTCGCTACCTCCTCCTTATCCCCCCCCGCGATCGACTGGAGTGCCTCCCTAGGCTCCGACCATGCTGGAATCCGTACCACATGGGAGATCAGCGGAACACACCGCGGCACTAAACAGCAACGGCGCACGGCCTTCGTCATCGACTTCCTAGACGAGGAAGCGGAAAAAACATGGCGAGAGGACATCAAGGCGGCGCTGCCTCCACTCCGACCGCTCGACACCACGGAGGCCATCGACTGCTTCGCGGAAGCAATCCAGGTGGCCATCTCCAATGCATGCGAGGCCCACATGGAGAAGAAAATCCCCACCAAAGCACGCGGACATGACTGGTGGAACGACGAATGCACCGCTGCCGCCAACGAACTCCGTACTCACACCCAAGGGGACTCCCCGGAAAGACGCGCCGCCAAGCTCGCGCTCAAGAGAGTCACCCGACGAGCGAAACGAAAACATTACGACAAGCTGATCGAGTTTGGCAAAATATGGGATGTCGCCTCATGGAGACACGGACGGGCTCTCACAGGCATACCGGCCCTCAGACGCCCCGACGGCACTATCCTCAACGAACAAGAGGATATTGCGGCGGCCTTGGCAACAAAGTTTTTCGTCTCCAAGGACGCCCTCGGCGACATCGCGGCCGTCCAGCACGACGACCCCCCACCTCTCCCACGACGCCCTTTTTCCCCGGTCGTTCAGAAAGAGGTTGACCCCCTCTTGGCTGACACGGGCACCAAAAGTGCTCCCGGCGAATCTGGCGTAACGTGGACCATCCTCAAGCTGGCATGGGATGCAGTCAGCGAGGCCCTTATACACCTTTACAACGCGTGCCTCACACACGGACACCACCCTACCCTTTGGAAGCATGCTATCGTGGTCGTTATCCCAAAACCGGGCAAAGACGACTACCTGGCACCGAAGGCGTACCGACCCATCTCCCTCATCGAATGCCTCAGCAAGCTGCTGGAAAAGATCGTCGCCCGACGCCTCTTGTTCGATGCGGACCGCCACCAACTTCTCCCCACCACGCAATTCGGCACCCGGGCCTTCTCATCCACCCTGGACGCAGGACTGGCGCTGACGCACGACATCCAGTGCGCCTTCCGCACCAAGAGGAAATGCGCGGCCTTGCTGTTCGACATCAAAGGGTTCTTCGACCACGTTCACCGGGAACGGATGGTAGCCACGCTAGCGAACCTCGGGTACCCCGAGTCGATCGCGGCATGGGTACACTCCTTCCTCCTGGACAGGCGAGTCTCCCTCTCATTTAACGGGATCACGGCGCTAGAAAGGGATCAGCCGGTGGGCACGCCGCAGGGCTCTCCGCTCTCGCCCATCCTCTCAGCGCTCTACACATCTACCCTCCTCAAACTCGCCCCCCCCCACGTAGACTCCACGCTAGGAATGTATGTGGACGACGGAATCATCTTCGCACACGGCAAAACCTGGACCGAGGTAGATCACATACTTCGGGACAGATACCGCCAGTGCGAGGACTGGCTCCGGCGTTCCAACTTAGCGTGTGAACCGGACAAAACTGAACTCATCTACTTTACACCCCCTGCTGTACGAAAATTCGAACCTCCCCCCACTTACATTATGCTCCCGGACCCCACGACTTTTACGTACTACCCTGTCCAATCGTCCCCCACAATACGCTACCTCGGCTTCTTCATTAACCATCGCCTAGACTGGGAACCGCACGTGACCACGATGTGCAATCGGGCACGTGCTTCCCTAAAGGCTTTACAGCTCCTCGGCAACTCCCAGAGAGGGATATCCACGGCGAACTGGCGTCTACTGTTCAACGCAGTATGCATGCCAGTTCTGTCTTACGGATGCCAGCTCTGGATGACCTCAAGAAAGAAGATCGGACTGCTCAACAAAGTCCAATTGGTAATCAACGAAGGGGTGCGTGTGGTGTCCGGGTCGTTTAGATCGGCACCACGAGCACCTCTTCACGAATTTCTCCGCATCCTGCCGGCACGGCACTATTTCGAGAAACTGACCTCAACTTCTGCCACCAGGCTGTTCCGTGTTCCCCGGACGTCTCAGCTCCTTGCCCGGTTAGGGGAGGACTGGGTACCGACGGTCCAGAGCGGCCCGCACTCCAGCAATGGAGGGGTGGTGTGTAACAGAGCACTGTACGTCAGGTCTGGAAGACGTCCACAGAACCAGCGCCCCACTGCCTTGGAGGCTCTCGGTGCACGGGTAGATCCCTTGCTCACGGAGCACATCGACATCACGGCCGTCGCCCCCTGGGAGGTTCACAACTGGGAGGCGCACGTATCCGTTGAAGGGCGCGCGGACCCTGAGGAGCGGAATTCCCTCGTCAACAAGCTCTACGCTTCGAGACGGGAGGAGAGTACGCTCCTGCTACGCGTAGCCGGGACGGTCTCGAACAAGAACCGTCCCGACGATCTCATTGTGGGAGGGGCAGCCGTCTCAGTATGGCAGGGAGAGTTGGAGCCACGTGCTCGGACGTGGACGCTCGGTACAGGGGTTGAGACGCATGACGTTCACCTCTTCGGCATTTCAAAAGCCGCCGAGCTTATATCAGCTGAGTTCTCACGTGCCCCACCTAACATATCTACATCTTCTCCGGCGACGAGGCTGCGATCGGCGCCATTACGAATACCCGTACCTACACTCACCAGACCGAATCACTCCGTTTTCACAGAGCGCTGACGGCCTTTTACTCATCACCCAGGGACACGAGGATTCACCTCGTGTGGTCCAAGGAACACAGGAAGAGAGCTGCGGATTCCCAAGCCCGTCTGGCCGCCCGCGATGCATGCACCCACGCCCCATCTGCTACCCTCAAACGAGTGCAATCCCCCGCATTCGTCAAAAAATGTGCCCGTGCTGCCGCCTTCCGCAACTGGACGCGCGAGTGGCTTACTACCCAGAACTCACCCACCGCACGCATCCCACAGGCGTACGGGCACTCCATCGACTTCCACCACCCGCCCGATGGGCGCAATCACCCTCTGTGGCTGGCCGCCATCCCCCCCAAAAAGCCCAATGAGGAATACGTCCCTATCACCCGACGCTCCCATTGCACCGCACTCCAACTCGCCACCCTACACTCATTCACATCCGACTACACCAAACGTCACCGGCCCGACCTCCCACCCGAGGCGGCACACTGCCCTTGCGGCTTCCGTGACCGATCATTCTACCACCTCGTGTACGACTGCCCGCGCTTCTCGTATCAACGGCGCGCGCTCTTCTCGTCACGAAGCAACCTCTCGCACACACCGGAGGACATCACTCCACCAATCGACCTATTCACAGATGGGGAAGGGGAACTGCCTTACGCGTTATGCCTCTTTCTTCAACAGACTGGCGCGGCCTCAAGACCGGAGGCTGGGGCGCAACCCCCGGCTGATTACGGATGATGAAGCAGCTCTCGACCGCATTCCTGAAGACCTGGCCTAGTGCCACCCACGTGAGTCGCCTCTCCGCTTGACTCTAGACCCTGTTCCGAACCGACCGCATGTAATTTACCCACCCTTGACCCTGACCGGCTACCTTGGAAGGTGCCTTCTACGTTTACGTATTTACCCATTCTGTTTCGACCGCACGTGAGTTCTCTTACGTTACCATGTCTCATAAATTTTGCTCTCGTAATCGAGGCAAAGACCGTTCTTGTACTAAGTACTGCCGCGGAATATAAATGGTTCAAAAAAAAAAAAAAAAAAAAAAAAAAAAAAAATTCGCACGCTGTCTCTCCGATGACTACAGTAAAATATCTCGTCTTCATTTATTGCACAGGAATTCCTTACGAGCTGGTGCGTGTTGCCAGGGCCGTCAGGCACCGTAAACATCCCAGTCTCTTCTTTGAGCGTGTTCGATTTCCGATCACCTTTCGTACGGCGCTGCCCACCATTTTCATATAGTCGGCAGTCGCTCTGACAGCGACTACAGAAAGTGTCTACTATTTAAGAATCTGCGGGGAACAATGGGCTTTGTTCGCCCCATCCTTGGCCTCGTCCTTGGCCCCACCCTCTGATCTGCCAGGGCTCTCTGCCGCTCCATTTTGCCACCATGTCCACTGGCCTCGATGCTCCTGACATCGCCACGTATTACTATCAATACAAACTGACAGTCTACGACAACCTTTTTGTCGGTATCGTATATGGTGAGGGACAAGAGACCCGCCGTCGCCACTCCAATTTCTGAGCCATTGTGCTCTGCATCACAGGTGTCTATATCGTACTCTACGTTACCTCGGTCCACGTCCTGTGAGGTTCATTTGTGCTCTTGAAGGGTGATGCGTGCTTACAGTAGGTGACTTCCTCAGGACCAAACCAGGTTTCACTTCGTCTCGGCCTAGAATGTTCATGTTCGGAATTACGACATTCATGTTCGCCTTGGCAATCGTCGCACTGGTGCTAAGGACCGCTCTCGGGTTTCAGGAAATGCAGTTGTTCCTCGGCAACTTCGACACGGCCAATACATGGTCTTTCTATCGCCTCTTTGTCGTCTTTATGGTAGAGGGAACGATTGCACGCCTGATGGTGCGCCTGCAGGATGCCTCGATGCCATCTGTTCGTCTCAACTAAACGCTGTTCAGTATATCCTAAGCGATATTGTCTGTGCCTGGCGCGCAGTGGTTCTCTGGAACAGAGATAAGCGCGTCATAGCCATTCTTTTGTTTCTCATCCTTGGGACAACAGGTACGTTAATCGGTTCCCTCTCAGTCATCATTCTGGGCTCATCAGGAACAAATGCTCGTAGCTGCTGCTGGGTGTGAACTTGGTTTCGGCCTCGGGCCCCCCTCTGACCAAGTTAGTTTTCAAAGCAACCAGGGACCCCTAATCATGGTTGGCCCAACATTGGCAACCAATCTGGTCTCCACCGGATTGATCGCCTGGAAGGCTTGGTGCGTTTGTCTCGCGTCCGGCCTCCGATGGCCATCTCTGACCACGCCACCGGCGTAGGCAACATCGCGTCTCGGTCAAGAAACATTTGGGCGAAGCAAGTGGATCCATGAGGGTCGGGAGGGTGTTCGCTCTGCTCGTTGAGTCCGGTTTTATTTATTGCTGCCTTTGGGTATGTTCTACTTCCGAAATCCTCGCAGATGGGCTCACTGTGCCATTCCAGATTGTATATTTGATCTCTGCGTTCGACTTGATACCAGCGCCGGGCTTCGCTATCATGGATGGTGTCTTATTGTTTGTCTCAGTGAGTTCGCCTCGTGCACATCCTCTTGAACACGAAATGCCGACTCAGCACAGGGTTTATATCCGACGCTCATAATCATCCTCGTCGCCATGCAAAAGAGCCCGGTTGAATACTACTCGACCCACTCAACCAAAATGCAGTTCGCGAGGGTGCCGGCAATCCGACCGCCCAGAGTCGGCGACATGCCACCATACGTATACACGATCTGTCAGGAGAACACGAACGACTCCCATAAGCGAGCGCCATCTATGGCGTTATGAAGACCTCTGAGGAAAAGGACCTGTGACCTTCTGTAGGTAATTTACCATCGTCGTCCTGTTGAATTATGCGGTATTCGCGGGTCGCGTTTGACTTGGAAGTGTATCTGTAATACCTCTTTACTGGTGATAGCGTGTACGAAAAGTACATCAACTACATTGACTCTCACGAAGCCCGGCTATATGTTAAGAACGGTACTCACTCCCCACACTGACAGTTTCTTACGCTTCGCATCATTCCCATGGACTGGCCTTGAATTCAGCCTCCGTCATCGCTTACTGTACACTACGTCTATTTGCTATTTTGAAGTTTTGGCATGTACTATACCCAAAATTTGGTTTTCCGGCTCTAGCTTCGTAGTGACACGTACAAAACTGACTGAGCTAAGTTACGAGCTGGTCGTGGTCCCGTGGTGTCAGATTTTCCGGTGCTGCAGTACCCGTGAGGTTGTATATGCTTGATAACTGAGATCATTCACGCACCAATCGTCTTCTGTTTTGTGTTCGTCACATCTACCCAGCCAAATACCCAGCCATCCACCTTGCATGCGTCTTGCGGACAGCCATCAGGAACGCGTGTTACCGGCACGTGTGTGGAGCACCACTCCACCGTACTGTACTTTGGCGCAATGCACCGACCTTACAGTATCAATGCGACGTGGGCTCCTCTACGAGAGCCTGACCTTGGCATCTATTACGAGGGTCCACAGACCGCGCGTAGCGCGCTAGCCCAAGCATCTCCATACCCGTGTGAGACACGATGATGACCCCTCCGAAACGTAAGAGCCTGCGATTTGGTCCCATTTCTTAGGATAACTGTGAGGACAGGAGTGCGTCACAAGAATCGTACTGGGATCCTAGCGCTTTTTATTATTGAGGTCGTCCTCAGACTTATCCCGGGGCAGGGCTTGGTAGCTACTACGCCACTTAGGGAGAGGGGCAATATGTAAACATGTAAACAGCTAAGTGAACAGTTTTCAAGACGAATAGAAGAGCACCAAAAAGGGTTGGCCGAGGTCACCAGACCCGCGCGGAGTTAGTGGGTGTATGTGTATGTCGAGCCATACCAGCGTCCTGGGAGATCCGCCATGAGATGGCGCACGGACCTCCGAGCTTTGTGCAGTCTGCGCGCTGTACCGGAATGGAAACAGGTTAGAATTCAATACTGTACACTGTTGGAGTCAGGACAACCACATTAACATTCGCATCAGTGGGAAGGCGATGTATTCGATGGATGTGGTTGATCCACCCAAATCGGACAATGTGGTGCCAAATTATAGAAATAGATCACACGAACCCTCTAAACGCCGCAGTCACGGAACGATCTCAAAGCACGAGGGGAAGAGCGCCTAATTGATAACACGATGTGATGGTTTGGCCAAACTCGAGGGCCAGGAACACGTGATATGTCCCCGAGTCGCATCTGAAGCTCGGCAGTTACTCCGCCGTATTGTACCTCGGCGTGAACGAGCCAACCTTGTCAATGCAGCGCAGGAGGGTCCTGTATGAGAGCCCCCGCAAGTCGACCTTGGCCTTCACCGCGAGGGGGCACACGTCGATTGTAGATCCGAAGCACGCGATTTCCATTTCCTCCGACTCGTATTCCGGAATGCGCAGCGCAAGCCCCAGTTCTCCGTCCCGTAATCCAGCACGCGAAATTGAACAAAAAGTTGAAATCTGCTCTTATGCGTTAACGTGACTCTTTCGCTGGCGGTGGGGCGACGAGAACTGAGGTAAATTTCCACCTCAGGCTCGACGAGCAAACGACGATCGTTGTACGGAATGATACCATAATCGACACTGGCTCCTGCGGATGGTCCTCGTCGGGATCTGCAGCGGACACTTGCGTGAGCGCACGCCGAGGTAGACCCTGGATCGGGGGGAGCCGAGAATTCGTCTTGGTTCCGCTGCGATACAAAGGTCATCGGTGTAGCCCCCAGCCTTGCGAGGTCGGCAGGGTACCCGACGGACCGGGAATAGCAAGGAGAGGAGGGGGTGTCAAGAACCGTGAAGCCGCGATGGTGACAAAACCGAAGCATAAGAGTATTTTGGTCCCATTTCTCAGGACGATCGTGGGTACAAGAAGGACAGGAACACGTGCCATACGAGTGGAAAGCGAATAGAATAGAATCGTATTGGGGTTCCAGCACTCTGCATCGTTGAGATATAGAGGGAAGCATCAAAGTGGGTTAGCCAAGGTTACTAGTGCGGAGTCAGAGGGTGCATTCGGAACCATACCATCGTCCTGGGAGATCCACTATGAGTCACTTCAAAAGACCTGGTGCATGGAGTTTCCTTCTTCCACAAACGAGCAGCTTCGTGGAATCGGCGCGCTATGCCGGAATGGACGACATAGAGTCACGGAAACACATTGGTCGATTTCAACACTGTTGGCGGGTGGGGTCTGGAGATCGACATATTAACATTCGCTTCAGCAGGAAGGCGACGCAGTCGGTAGATGTGGCGATGGACCACCCAAATTGGACAGCACGGAGCCATATCACGAAAGGTCAGCTAGTAACTGTTCACAACAAGCTGTAGTCACTAAAAACTTGAAACTTCGCTAAATGCCGCAGTCATGGAACGACCTCAAAGAAGGACGAAGGAAGAAGAGTCAATGAATAACTTTACAGATTGGACGACAACACGATATGATAGTTCAGTCAAACTCGAGGCTGGGTGTCGCTAGTGAATACAGGACCGTGATTCAGAGGTTGCCTGAATATGTGACGGCGACGGGACTCACTGGACAGCCAGGTCTCCTTCAGGAAATAATACCAATCTGGCCAGTTCCTCGCGTTGTAGGCACTGTCTGCTCTACTTGCAAAGGCAGCTCACGAACCGCACCAGCAAGCACCGACTCCCGCACCACCAGCACTGTCTGAATTATCTCCGTCAGTAAGCGCTGTGCCATCCCGACCTCACGCTCGAGCCCGGAGACTTCGCGACGCGCGACTTCGAGGTGGACCACGTCGGGCAGACACACACGTGTCGCGATTTTGAAAAAGCCTGGGCTCTTGGTGGTAGAGCGAGACCGCGAACATCAATCCGGTTTTTGGCGCCGATGTGTCCCGCGCCGTCGACTCGGAAGCCGAATCCCCTTTCGTACCACACTGTGTCGCGAGTGGAACACAGGACTCAGACCGAGATTCACGCCCGATTATGTGACCACAAAGGGGCTCACTGGACAGCCGGATCCCCTTCAGAAAATAATATTTAATCTGGCCAGTTCCTCGCTTTGTACCATGCTGCTTCGAGATCGCGGCATGTATGTGGCGGCCGTGTCTGTCCGCCGACTTGGGCCCACCCCTATGTAGCGCGTTGCGGGTCTCCTAGCTTGAACGTGAGGTCGGGATGACACAGTGCCCGCTGACAGAGGTAATTCAGGCAGTGTTGGTGGTACGGAGATCGGCGTTTGCTGGTGCAGTTTGCAAGCTGCGTGTGCAAGTAGAGCAGACAATGCTCTTGATGGTAGAGTGACACCACGAACGGCATGGAAACAGGAACCCTGGCTGTGCATCGCCCGGGCGAGATCATGAACTGCACCAGTTTACCGAGTCAATAGCGCCAGTGTTCTGATCGACATTCACGGATACACACTAGACGCATCACCGCATCACCACTGTGACAGCCCTGGGAATGGGCCACTGCACTTTGCGTGAAACTGTAGGACTATGAATATTGATGACTCATTTCTCTCTGATGCTCTGATGCCGACTACTGTATTTCGTATATGTTGACAGGAATTCCTAGGAAGGTGGAGCAAAAATTTTAGGCCACATAAACGCCTCAGTCTGAGACAGATGTCACGGTGGTGCCAGTGCCAGTGCACACCTTCTCCGATGACTCCGGCCCAGGCTGTCAAAAGTGGCGACCACTACGTACCTTTGCCAATACAGTATTGGTACCATAGGAGATGGGCACTTTCTTTGATGTGTCTCACGCCATTTGGACCATTAGAGACTGTTGGCTTCCCTCAACGGCCTGTCCCTTTCGTGCAGCGGTGCCCCTCCGGTGCCCCACATAACTGACATACAGTTGGCAGTCCTCGCTCTGACAGCGCCAGGTGACAGTATATGTATACTCCTTAAGAATCCGCGGGGAGCGATGTGCTTCGTTTGCCCCATACTTGCCCTCCGCCACTCCATTCAGTTTCGCCTCCATGTCCAGCGACTCCGATGCTCCCGACGTTGCCGAGTATTACTACTATCAATACAAATTGACAGTGTACGACAACCTTTTTGTTGGTATCGTATATGGTGAGGGACAAGAGACTTGCCGTTGTTGCTCTAGCTTCTAAGCCATTGTTGTGCACCACAGGCGTCTATATCGTACTCTACGTTACCTCGGTCCACATCCTCCTGTGAGGTTTATTTATGCTCCTGGAGGAAGGACGATGCATGCTTATAGTAAATGGCTTTCAGGCGCAAACCAGATTTCACTTCATCTCGGCCTAGAATGTCAATGTTTGGAATCACGACTTTCATGTTCGTCTTGGGAATCATCGCACTGGTGCTAGAGACAACTCTCGGCTTTCAGCAAACTCAGCAAAGCCAGACTCCCCAGCTCTTCCCCGACCCCACGGGTGCCAACGTACGGTCTACATATCTCATCAACGTCGTCTTTGCTGTAGAGGCAACTATCACACGCCTGGTGGTGCGCCTGCACGATGTTTCCATTCCATCGGCTTGACTCAACTAAAGGCTGTTCAGTATATTCTAAGTGATATTATCTGTGCCTGGCGTGCGGTGGTTCTCTGGGACAGAGACAAACGCATCATCGCCATTCTTTTCCTCCTGATCCTTGCGACTACAGGTACATAAAGGGATGCCTCATAGTCGTCATTCTGTGCTGATCAGGAACCAACGCTCATAGCTGCTGCTGGATACGAACTTGTTCTTAGCCTTGCACCCAGCTTCAGGTTCGGCCTACCCTACGACATCATCGGGGCAAATGAAACCGCAGGGGATGCGAGTCCCCTCATCATGGTTGGCCCAACGCTGGTAACTAATCTGGTATCCACCGCGTTGATCGCCTGGAAGGCTTGGTGCGCTCTTGTTGCGTCCTCCCCCGGCAACAATCTCTGACCATGTCGCTGGTGTAGGCAACACCGCGTCTTAGTCAGGAAGCATTTGGGTGAAGCAACTGGATCTGTGAAGGTCGAGAGGGTCTTCGCTTTGCTCATCGAATCCGGTTTTATTTATTGCTGCCTTTGGGTATGTCTTACATACGAAAGCATCTATCCTCGCAGAAGGGCTCACTGCGCTATTTCAGGTTTTATATTTGATCTCGGCGTTCTACGTGATACCTGACCCGGGCTTCACTATCATGGAGCACGTCTTGGTGTTTGCCTCAGTGAGTTCAACGGCGCATGCGTTCCTTATATGCATACTCTTGGGCACTAAATACCAACTCCACGAAGGGCCTATATCCGACGCTCATAATCATCCTCGTCGCCATGCAGAAGAGCCCGGTTGAACACTTCTCGACCTACTCGACCAGGATGCAGTTCGCGAGTGGGCCGGCACCCAGACCGACCAGGGCTGGTGACATGCCACAACACCTGCACAGGGCTCGTCATGAGTACGCGAGCGACTCCGATACACACATCCCATCTGCTGGTATGGTGTTTATGAAGACCCCCGATGAGGAAAAGGGCCTGTGATCTTCGGTCGGTGGGACGAAAATTGTCATCGTCCACTTCGGACCGACCTCGAATTCAATTTACTGTACGCCCGCCCAAACACCATTTATCTTACTGTGCTGTGCTCGGGTGGGCAAAACAAAGTACATTTATTGGCTAATTTGGAGTTTTGGCATGTAGTATTGTACTCAAATCTCGCTTTCAGCTCTAGCTTCGGAATAACGGGCGCAACAGACCGAACTAGTACGAGCTGACCGTGTTCCTGTAACATCACCAAGTATAGTCCCAGTGTAATACCCGAGGCTGAACATCCTTGTTAAGGGCGAGATCGTCCACACACCAATCGGTTTCTCCTTTGTGCCCGCCACGTCCACCCAGCAATCCTCCTTGCGCGCGCCTTGAGGGCAAGCCAGCAGGAACGCGTGATACGTGCCCGACCCGCATCTGGAGCTCGGAAGAAGCTCCGTCGTATTGCATCTCGGCGTGAACGAGCTGACCTTATCAATGGGCGCGCGAGGGTCCTCCTCGTAAAGTCGACCTTGGCATCCACCGCGAGGGATCACACGTTGGTTGTAGATCCAACATGCGTGGTCTTCATTTACTCTGGCCAGTTTTCCGGAATGCGCAGCGCAAGGCTTCAGTTCTCCATTCCGTAGTCCAATGCGCGGAACAGAACAAAGGTCGAGATCTGCTTTTCCGTGTTAATACGACTCTATCACAAGGATGGTGAGGGGGGCACAATCACCCCATCTCGGGCTCAACAAGCAGACGACGGTCATTGTCTGTAACGGTACCATAAATGACACCGGCCACCGTAGATTGACCCTGTCGGGTTCTGTGGAGGACATTTGCGTGAGCGCCTGGGGAAGACCTTAGATTGGGGAGACTGATAACTCGTTTTGGCTCCGTGGCGACACAACAGGTCATAAATGCTCGGGGTTTCCAGCTTCGCGAGGTCGGGCGGGTTACCTAACGGATCGGGCGTAGCAGTAGCCTAAGGGTCTCCATAACCGTGTAAGCCACGAGGATGGCGAATCCAAAGCATAAGAGCCTGCGATTTGGACCCATTTCTTAGGACGACTGTGAGGAGTGCGTCACACATGCGTGGAAAGCGAATGGAATAGAATCGTACTAGGATCCTAGGGCTTTTTATCATTGAGGTCGTCCTCCGACTTATCTGGGGCATCGATTGGTAGCTACTGCGCCACTTGAGGAGAGGAGGGCAATATGTGAACTGTAGAGAAGAACAGTGGGCCGAGGTCGGATCTGCGCGGAGTTAGTGGGTGTATGTCGAGCCATACTACACTGCCGGACGAGCCCGGCCCTGTTTCACGGTTCGGCAATTCAAGGTCCATGTGGCCCCAATTTGAGCTAAAGTGAGGGCTATCCGTGCGAAGGCTATTGGGAGGGTTTGAGCCTTGGCACCGGTTCAGTAATCCCGTGGGCCTTGCCATGGGCCCATCTGAGGGTTGTTTCAAGGCTGTGTCGGCAATGGGTGAACGATACGACTTGGGGCGTTGGATTGGCATTGAGTCTGGACCCCCTGTCCGCCTTTGACTGAGGTCGCCCTGGCACTCTGTGGGGGTCTCATTGAGGTTGGCTTGGACAACGCGGGCTTGGGTGCTGGGCTCCGATAGTTCAATGGGCTCGGGCAGTTCAATTGTGTTTGGGGTGCAGAAATGATGATATTATGGGCATGTACCGTGAATAAACTAAATAATATGATGGTATTCGATGTAGGAAATATCAGCAGATCAGTGACCAATGCCATTAGCACCAGCATGTGCTGCGCTGGAGCGTCTCCTGCCATCTGGGAAGTTCGCCTGAAGGGGCGGGAGGTTTCCGTCCCTCCTGGTAATTAAACATATCAATCTGCAATCCCTCGTTGAATAACCTAACAGCACAATCAGCGAAATGAAACGAAAACAAGACGAGAAGAAACCATACTGCATTATCTTGGAATTCCTCATGGGGCGGTCTGGGATGTCTTTAAAGAGGTCGGTCCGAATGTATTCCAGATAGTCGTCGACATAATTCCAAAATTGTTGTTGTGTATACTGCTTCCCAGTGATTGGACCATCGTCCTCAACATCTTTATCCACATTGTAATTATCAATACCAGTTGGAGTGTCCGGTGTGTCGTCCCCCAGTCCTGTCACGGCGAGGTGATCATCAGTGGGGTCATGTTCACGTAGTTGACACAGTGCCCCAGCCGGCTTCTTTAACCCAGTGAATCTGACGAAATCATGAAGTGCAGAGCGCTGATATCTACGTCAGAATAGTCACAGCAAAGGGACAACACTTACAAGGAAAGCGACTCGCACCCAATTCGCCGTTGTGCCATAGACACCCTTTGGGAACAGCCTTGTCACGAGAATGCTGATATGGATCGCATCACCATTGTCCTTGAACGAAGCCTCAATCTGTTCATTGGTGACTGTCAGCTACAGATACCCTCAAAAAAACGAAATAGAACCTTCTGCTTGAAGCTGCTCCGACACGTAGTAAGAAGCTCACTGACAGTGGTCTCCAGCCGGGAACGATAGTCCGGGTCTTCAAAAATCTCTTTGGGAACCTTGAAGATTTTCCATTGCTTCTCGATAACACGCTAGACAGCAATTTAGACATGATAAATAATGCGTTGTTATAGCTCTCACCGTCATCTGTGCTGCCACATCAGTGACATATGCAGGTATGCCAGGGGAAAGGAGGGCAACCGCGAGTCGGTCTGATAAACCATTCTGGAAGCACGTTGATTAGAAATAGTTGTACGGCAAAAGTGAATGAGAAACATACCCTGAACTCCGGTGATTTAAGAAGGACTTCAAATTCGTTCTTTGCAAATAGCTTCTCCAACTTGAGGAGGCGAGCCATCAGGCGGAGGAGCATGTCAGGTACATCGCGAGACTAGTGTGTTACGTTCCTTCCGGACGTCTGCTGCCTAACATGTGGCCGTTGCCGGTTCGCTGCGTCCAAGTGGCTCGTCGTGCACAAGGACCAAGATAACGTCGATAGTGATGAGGGAAAGAAGTCGGCGATGACTAAGCACGACTTATAGCGGAACACGTAGTGGCGAGAACTCCAGCACACTAGTAAGAGGACAAAGGAAGGGATGGTCAATGAGGCAATCTAGCTTTATACAATCTCCGCACTGGGAAGGATTGACACAAGATATCAAAGCTAAGGACTATAACGCGTCCAAAGCCCTCTACTTATACTACAAGGGGGAGCTTTCAAGCTCAGCCCGAATCCGAAACCCTAATATACCTATCCAATGGCACAAGGCCCTCGATTCGCATCAGTCATCCACATCAAAATCCACCAATGGCGTAAGGCCCTCATGGCATGAGTCAGAGATAACACAACACGAGTCACCGATCTAGGCCGCGTCCAGGCTCAAGCTCATCCGGACTCACATTCTAGCCTTAGCCTAGGCACAAGCTCATCTAGGCTCTTCCGGACCGTTCTAGGCAGGTCACGTGCCGGGGTCACGTGACGGCCAATAACTCGGACCTAATCCCACGCCTCCTGATAGTCACGTGATGGCGGGTAAGGGTCACGTGTGCTCACCGCGCGTCCAACTCGCACGTGATCTTCTGCGCATGGTGCTTTCTCCCAGCTCTCGAGCAGGCGTTTGAGCACTGCTGTGGCTCCGCGGACTTCTCGATCCCATCGCGGATCGTCTCGCATGTACTTCGGGTCTTCGTATAGGCTCCGTCCCGGCTGCGCCGTGACAAGTGCATATTAAGAAATCCTAGAATGGGTGAAGATGGTCGACATACATTTGTGAGATCCCTGAGCTGGGCAGGGTCCACTTCGAATTGGTGTGCGATGTCATCACACGAAGTCTTGAGACATTTCGTGGTCCCAGGAGTAAATAGGGCATTGCTAGATGACCTAATGATGTCGCTGTTGATGTTGTAATCATCGCTGTCCCTGTAGCGGCGAACACCACGAGTGGGTGTGGGTGTTGTGGTACCAAAAGAAAACTGCTGATGGTCGGGAACTGGGGTGTCATTGCCCACACTACGGGCAGACGCAGATGCTCTGGCATTGCGTATGTCACAACACAAGCTCATTGCGGCACAATGGGGTGTTGAGTGGGAGATGTTGACACGAAAGACGCACAAGACGGAAAGAAAGACACGAGAGAAAAGAAAGATGCAAGAGAAAAGGAAGGTGCGATACGAAAGAAAGATGCGATATGGAGGGAAGAAAAACGTGGTACGAAGGGCACAACACGAAAGACGGACAAGACACAAGACAAAAGACGCGACAAAGACGCAACACGAAAGATGCGACACGATGAACAAACTCGACCAAACACAGATGATCAGAGTCAAGCGACTGGTGGAGCGCATTATATCGGTCATCTAAATTCAAGAGTTTCGAGAGTGTTCCTTTAAGTAACTCCTGTTTCCAATGCCCTCCGAAACACATTATATCAACCACTTATAACTGACTGTCCAGCCCCCAACTCTTGTTTTTTTTCCTGTTCCCGATGCCCTCTGGTAACACATTAAATTAGTTATTCTACTTCCTGTAGTCACAGTAATGATACGCACTATATTATTTGACCGTCAACCGATGGGTCTAGACCAGTGCTCTTGTTCCCCGGGGTGATGCTCATGATGCGTGACTGGCGCTGGTCCCGGGTGATATATATCTGCATGAGGTTGCGGCATACTATGGCCGTGCCAATTGTGTTGCTGCCAATATACTTGGGGTACCTGTGAGGGAGGGAAATACGGTGCAGGCGTCATTAAAGGAGAAAAACGTAACAAAGGTCCCTGAGGTGCAGGCAGCGACGATGTTGATGGCCCGGGGTGACTACCTATTGCTGGCAGACCAAAGAAAGGCATCTGTGGAGCGGCAAATGAGGGGTGCAAGGGAACGTATGACG
Source organism: Lactarius sanguifluus (assembly GCA_021527775.1). Lineage (NCBI taxonomy): Eukaryota > Fungi > Basidiomycota > Agaricomycetes > Russulales > Russulaceae > Lactarius > Lactarius sanguifluus. Next base: position 26,378 of record JAKEYF010000154.1, on the reverse strand, counting down.
GTGGCTGGTGAGGGGCCACCACACCATCTGGTGTTCCAGAAGAGGGAGTGGGAACAACGGCGGGCGCTTTGTTTCGAGTTGCTGATCGCCAAGTCAACTGTCCAAACTGTGCGCTGTTCCTGATATCGGAGTTGTTGTCCAGATAGTCCCGTATTTGCGACATGAGTTCTTGCTTCCGAGTCTTTTCTGTGGCTGGAATACCTAGCACTGCTGCCATTGTCGAGAGCTTGGACTTGCTTTGCGAGCTAAGTGTGCCAGTAAAAGGCACATTTGCATCGCGTTGAGGTGCCGCCCGAGTCTTTGCATGCACACGATCAAATGGAAGTGAGCCTAAAGTGGACTCATCAGTGCCAGCGGGATGTACGACGTCCTTGTTCATGACTTCTCCTCGAATAACTTGCGCCGCCCTCATTCTGAGTGTGGCAATATCCGTGTCGACACTCGTAGAAAGCCCCCGAAGACTTGGGGGGGTGACGGCCAAAATCGACTTGTAGTTGTGAACCGAATGAACATTGAGTACGAATCGTGCCTGGGGATTGTGATCAACAAGAGCCCGTGTCTTGCTGGTCTTTTCGCGCTCTTGCTGCACGGCATTGTGTCGGATGCCTGTGCATTTGCACGAATAGCAGTCGTGTTGTACATTCGCAATACAACGTATTTCCTAGAGTATATCATGCCAGTGTCAATACATATCAGACGTGGCAGCCAGCGGCTCACCTTGACGGCAACGACAACAACACTGTTGGGCTCTGAAGGCCGGATACATGGGACTCCCCATATTTCATGCCGTTCCTCATCAAAGTTGTAAACCTCCAGAGTGATGTGCGAGGCTTTCGAGTTGCGAGGGGCATGGTGGGCTGCTTGGTCCGAATCTGCAGTCACAAGTATCTCCGTTACACGGCCAATGCCCAGCTGGTAAAGGTGAGTTGACGCTCAATCTATTACCTGAGAAACACTTGCCAATGGCTGTGATTCCGAGTCTGAGTGTATGTGCTGGCAAAATACCACAAAGTCGCGCACGTGCACTCGGTCCTCACCATTCTGGGCAATAAAGGACTCTGCTCGGTGGACGGAAAGGTTTGTGCTTGCGGTCAAAGTGTTGAGGTCTGAGTGGACTTGAGAGGCTTCCATGTCCTTCCATGGAACCGTGGGGGGTAGTATAGAGCGTGTATATCGTCCAGACGCGACTCTCTGGTAGATGAGTTTTGTCGCGCCTCGGAGAATGTCAATATCTCTGAGGAACGAATACACGAGGGAACACACCTGGTGTTAACTTGCTCTCCTTGGGAAGTCCAAGCCAGGTCAGCGCTTCATCGTATGCCGACGCATAATCGAGGATTCTCTGTCCTGCCTGTACCCACATTTTGGTGTGATTGTCTCGCCAATAGCCCCCTGTGGCGATGTGTTTGATGCAGTTCTGCACCGCAAAGGTGTTGCAGCTGTCGCGACTAGGTGCTTGCCGATTGCTGTAGATGCACGAGAGACGGAAGACATGGTTGAATGACTCATAACGCTCAGTGGAAAATAAGACCGCAGGGCCAAAACGCCGGATGAACGCAGGAAGGTGGACGAGAAAATGAAATTTTGGCTTCAAAATAAGTATGCTCGGTGCACACTTTGCTGTGATATTGAGAAAGTCATCAATAGTCTGAGTTAGCGACACCTGCAGCATGTTAGAATAATGCCAACTGAATGAGATAGTCCCGGAACTCACAAAATAGCACTCTATGTCCTCGATCTCGGTATGCCAGAGAAGGACAAGGAGCACGCCAATAATATTCCACGCGTGCAAAACATCTTTGTGCACGATATCGTATATCAGGAATGGCATAACTTGTGCCAAACCTTTGAAGTGCTTCCTGATCAAGCTGCCATGGTATTGGCAAATGTACTCGGCGTCAGTGCTCGGCGCGTTTAACCCATTCCAATCCACTGAGGCAAGACGCGTCTGAAATAAAGCCATATTTTTTGAGCAGTTCTTAAGCTGCCAGATAGTCTGAGCCCAGTAATATTTCACGACGCCGAGAAGCACTGTGTGAAGGATCTCAGTTGGGGTGTCGAGGTGCATGTTAAACCCTGCGTGTGGTACCATGAGCCGCAAACTCCAAGTAATGCAGACGAGCTATACCTGGCATTCCGATGAGCGGATTGATGCCTCCTTTTCTCAATAAACTGTCCCTTTCTTCCCTCAACTTCGCTTGAATTTCCTGCTCGGAGAGTTTCCTCACGCTGTCCTGGAGTGATGTGCTCGCCGCAAGCCCAGCCTCCAGAGCACAATCAACGGTCACGTTTTGCTGACAACTGACCGTGACGTCCTCTGCTGTTGCAGCTAGATCCTGCGATCTTATGAGTACTCCAGAGCTTCCTAATAAAAAGTTGCCTTACCGGGACATCAAAGTAGCTTCCATCAGTGTTCATCGGGTCAAGTTCATCCTGGATTGTTGGTTGAGCAACGTTCGGAGATGTTTTGGTGTTCAATGTGCTGGGGTTACGCAGCGCCTTCCCTTTCGCCGTTATGTATTTTATAATCGGGGCAACCGCCGCATCCTTAATGCCAGAGTTTCGTGCTGCAGAATCGACCTTATCGGAACCGCCAGGAAGAATGCAGAGCTCCAGCTGCTGCTCAATTACCCGTTTCGTCTCAGCCGGGTCACGAATATTCCCAACCTAAAGTACGTGATCATGAGATAGGAATACTGCATTGCAAATAAGACTCACTTCAAAGATCTCCCCAAATCCTTTGTCTGACTTTTTATGAGCTTTGGTGCCGCCCACGTCGCATGTATGACAGAAGAAGTTTGAGTTGAGACCACATTGGCTCGTTTGCTCAGCGTGCATCGGGTTGTCACTTGCAGTGAATATGAGATAAGGGATTATCAAGACTTCCTTCTTCGTTTTACAGTCGAACATGACGACAGGAGAATCTAATGCCCCGCTAATGAACGATGAGAAACGGAGAGTAGATTAGATAAGAACGGACGTACTCGATTGAGTCCCACACTGCACGCATGAGTTCCATTGGCGAAGCGTTTGGGGACGATGTGACGAATTTTACACAGAACTCCTTGTCCAGCATCTCCCAAGGAAGCCCGGCGTTGGATAAATAGACGACAATGTGCTTGTTCCATTGCTTGGAAATATTGGCAGAGGCGTCATCCATGAAGAGGACCACAGGGACCGTATAGACCATCCGACTGTCTGCCTTGGCGCACAGAGGATGTGGCATATGGAACCCATACTCACTCGAAGAATCTGAGTAGATACACGTTAGCACGGGATTATAAGTTACCATCAAACATACCTGTGAACCCACACATAAGTTCTCGCCCGTTGGACTGAATGTCCAAAAACGTGCGGCTGAACTTGTCAACGCGCATAGTCGACTTCTCGTCTGAAACAATAAAGCCTCCCTGAAATAAAAAGAATAGTCAGTACACTGTCATGCCTTAAAATTAATAAAGCGAACATCGGTCCGCATAACTTTATGGCCAAGTGACCATAGGTCATGCACAGATGGCTTGTAGACTGGGGAACTGTTATTGTCAGTTAATCCAGTGAAAGTGGGAAAACTACCTGACAAGTTTGCGTCCTCCGGAAGTTGATAGAAGAACCGCTCGGGAATAAAATAGGTTCCATCTTGATCTTGTAGGAGTTCGTCCACAAAGAATATACGGTCGTCGACACAGACTGTGGGTACCACAAGAGTAGACGAAATGTTGAGCATTTTCGACCCATGAAATACCTGCGAAGCGCCCCCATTTCCATCAATGGGGTAATCCCAGATCACAAATCAAGTGATAGGGTTGGCGTAGTCCTGCGTGCACCTCACTGTATCAGTGCCAAAGGGTTTGCAGCGAATAAGGATGCACCTCTGCTATCATTTGTGGGATATCCCGTATATACAACTTATCACCTGCGCCACTTGTGACAGCAGTGACCGAGTTCCCAACAATGTCCTTGATACGTTCCTGGAACTGGGAAAGTGCATAAAGTGAGGGGACGTTCCGCGCGCCAAGTTGTGATGCCCAATTGAGCACGGCCTTCTTTTGTTGCTCCGAGAACCGAAGTCTGGGGGAACTGAATAACATATCTGTCAGGTAAAACTTGATTACATGAGTAGATGTTTATAGAATGTGAGTTGTGGCACTTACTTCGAAAGATGGCCACGGGTACGTTGGACAGGTTGGGCTGATAGTACCAATCGGAATAGACACTTCGTCAAGAACAGAAATAGCTAGTAGCATTCAGTAACGAGAAGAAGAAGCAAGAGAATATAAACTTGCCGTCAAGATTGATATTGAGGCCAGAGATGTCAACGAGTTATCGTCAAACGAGTGTACTCGCGAGTGTGACTCGTTTGTGACGAGTACTCGTGCCCGCGAGTACTCGTTCCCACGAGTACACGCGAGTACGAGTTTCCATTTTGGAACGCGCGAGTACTCGCGGTACTCGCGGGGTCACGTGATTATTTTCCGGGTTGGCAAAGATATATTATATTATACACAAAAAGTAAATACTACTACAGACTAAGTACTGTGTAACTACTTGTATAATCCCCTGCGATCCGTGTCAACGCTGCCGTCTGAGTCGTTGTTGTCGGCCCATGCTAGCGTGTCGCGACTCGCGTCGTTCCGTCATACAGTCATCGACTCGGCGTCGTGGTTGTCCCTTGTTGTTGGCCATCGCTCCGCCTTCGTAAGTCGACGGGCGTTGCCCTTGTCGTTATCGATGACCCGTGGTCCGAGTAGTGGTCGACGGGCATTGCCCGGTCGTCGTGGTCGATGGGCATTGGCCCGTCGTGGTTCCATCGTCGCCATCGCCTCGCCCCATTGCTGTTCCTGGTGTCGTAGTCGTGGCTGCATTGGCAGGGTGCTGGGTGACAGCTGGAGTTCATGCAGCTCGAAGCTGCGTCGGCGAACTTGAGGCGTGTTGTCGTAGTCGTAGTTTGTCGTTGGCTATGCACGTGGCTTGGATTGTCGGAGATTCCTCAGCCAATAGAAACTGGCAATCACCGAGCGGGCGTGGAAAAGGTCACTTCCCACAGCTTCCCACGCTCAACATCCAAGACTACGACAACCACAAACCCCGCCAACGCATATCCTGTCCCAAACACGACGACGACGGCCTGTCACAGCCACCCCAACGACGACTACAACACAGCGGGCCGCGGCAGCAACAACGACGAAGACGACACACCGGCCGCGGCAACAACGACGACGACGACACACCGGCGACAGTTCAACCACAACGGCAACGACAGCAAGGCTGGCTCGTGCGATAGACATCAACGGCGAGCGACGACACGACGGCAAGGCAACCTCAAACGACGACGACAACGCGATAGACAGCAGCAGCGGCGCAGCGATAACACGACAGGCGGCGGTAGTGACCCGGATGCGATGGCGGGGGGTACGCTGGGGCAGGGGGATTATAATTTATAACTACGATAGTACATCATTTGTAACTTCTTTAGTAGTGTAGTGCTAAATAATGAAGTACTCGTTTAAAACGAGTACTCGTGCGACTTAAACGAATACGAGTACTCGCACTCGCGAGTACTCGCGGCTCAGACGGGTACTCGCGGCGCGAGTACGAGTGTCGGTTCGGAAAACTCGGCAAGTACTCGCGCTTACGAGTACTCGCCGCCGCGAGTACGAGTCAAGTACGAGTACAACTTCGGAGATTTCCGACGAGTACTCATACTCACAAGTGTCACTCGTTGACATCTCTATATTGAGGTCATCAACATGATCCTCACCTCCAGTAATTTCATCAGAAAACACGGAATCTGGGCCTAAAGAAAAGTCGTAAGTCAAACTGTCGGGAGGTCGTTCGCTCTGTATGGTCCATTGATGGGTGGTGTTACTGTCATCATCAGACTCGGAGCGCATGGGATCAATCCACGAATCATCTGGGTGTGGGGTCCTGTCAACACAGCCTGAGCTGCCTCCTGTGGTACACATAGGGTAAGTTTCCGGGAAATGATCAACACTTATCGGGGCATGGAAAGCAGGCTCATCAGATACTAGAGGCTCCTGCATGATATCCGACACAACGGGCCCATTCATGCTGAATGAGCCGAAAGAATCTTGAGACACGGGCTTCAAATGGCGCTGGTGAATACCAGTCGAAAGGTGTTCTCTTGCGTGGCTGGCCTTCATGATCAATGTCTTTCCCGATCGCCTTGGGCATACAAGGCATTCGAAACGGTTGTTGGAATGCCTCCGGAAAACTGGATAGGGAAAAGGCATAAAAATTTGACAGAGATGCAAAAAGTGTACCTGCAGAATTATTGAGGGTGTTATTGATAGCACCTCTATCTTCCCGTGTCATACGGCGCGAAGGGGCCATCGATGATATTGCAATTTTGTCTCGGTGTTGCGCGAAAGGCGATCAATCAAAGACAATCATTGATTGCTGCCGCATTCCCCTCACGTGATTTCTGCCTTGTCGATTTTTTGGTTCGGAGCAGAGTCACTTGCCACATCTCATCATGGACTTCGCTCCCACGAGTTTCCTCATGCAGCTCCCGTCGCCACGAAATTCGTTTATATTTTCACTATCTTTTGAAGGAGATCTCCCCCGTGATCTTGATGATGCAGAGATGGTAAGCACACTCTGTTCACGACTCAATCCTGACTAAAAGATTTCTCAATAGCCAATGGAACTGACGGTCCACCTTCTTCCTGAGTTCACTACTCTTCGCCCTATTATCAAGACCGCTCGTACTTTTCCGGAACACTTGCAACCAAGTGAAGAGTTACCCTCTCATTCCGTAAGTTTTACGATTGTTTCCATGCTTTAACACTCACGCCTTGTCACAGACTCGTGTCATACCGATCTCATTTCTTCCCCTTTCCCCAACTTTTGATAAAGCGTCTTCTGTGGCCTGGGTATCACTTGCGTCCCGAATCCAGCAATGGCTTGTCTATTACATACAAGACCAGCACTTGCCGCACTGGAAATGGGGTGCTGAGGTCTTTTGGACAGCATTTGTCGCCACGTTTCCCAGCTTCCCCCTTGGGAACTGGCCCCGTTGGGATGTGCAAATCCCATTTGCAGGTGCTTTCATTGAGAGGCGAGTGGTTGCAGCTGACTTCGAAGAGATTAGTCAGCGAGCGAGCGAGAACACCGGTGATGATCTGATCAGACACTGTGAAGAGTTGTGGGAGGACTTTTGTGAGATAGTCAAACTCATGTATCCTTTCCCCATCCACCACGACACCTCGGAACAAGACAGAGATTAGTACACTACTCTGTCATCGTTCCTGATGTACCTATGTACTATATGCGTACATATATAAGCCCAATTGTCTCAATACTTGGGGATAATATGATTGCCGTCTCCATTTCTCAGCTGTCATCACACACACTTGAGTGACCACCACTTGGCTGGCGGGCAACAGCCACATATGCTGACTAATCTGAGGCGCCGTGGCCACCCAGCCCATGAAAGACCCCTGCTCCCCCCACGCTCGGCCCCACCCAGACCCCGAGCCCAACACTGGAACAGGGCCCAGATATCACCGCCTGGATGCCATATACCCGATCCCTCAGATGGGGCTTGCCCAATATTGGCACAACAACAAGATCCAACATTGGATCGATACGGCAAGGGCACCTAAATAAGGTTGACACACGGCTAACTTAGTGCGGGCCGTCAGGACCCCCGTCAGAAGGTCCAGTGACAACTGGCAGTGTAGCGTCCTGGGATTCAGACCTTCTAGCCTTCGGCTCGATCCGAGGCTCGATCGCGGACTCTGCGCCCATTACAGAGACAGATGGGTAGACTTCGGTGCGAAACACGTAACACGTTGGCGTTAGTACTATATTGACATTCACATCAGCGGGGAGGTGATGCATTCGGTAGATGGGTCCGCCCAAATCGAACAGCATGGAGCCATATGTGATAGATCCACTGCCCGCGCCTGATAATGAATTGCACCAGTGTACCAGCGATTCAAGAGTATTTCGAGAATATGCCGCCAGTCAAATGAGTTTACAGTAAAATGACCTTCTCTGATGCACTCCCATATGTAGGCACTACATTCCTATAGTCACTATTGGTGCCAGTGCGTGGTCGTTTTTTTTTGACGTAAGTGATGTGTCTCACGCCATTTGGACATTTGAGACTGTTCCGGGTCGACTTCCCAATGATATGGCACTTTCGTACTAGGGCGCTGCACTGACCCCTCCGATGACCCACGCAATTGACATACAGTCGGCCATCCTCACTCTGACAGTGGCTACTACGGAATGTCTACTACTTAAGAACCTGCGGGGAGCGACGAGCTTTCAAGTTGTTTGCCCCACACTTGCCAGTGGCCTTGTGCTCTGATTTTCCCTCCGAAACTCCATTTCGCCGCCATGTCCAGCGATGCATACGCTTTCAATAGAGCCGATACCAAGGTGTCAGTGTACGACAACCTTTTTGTCGGGATCGTATATGGTGAGGGACAACTTGAAGTGACTCGCCCTGCAGTTGCTGAGCTATCATTGTACTGTGTATCACAGGTATCTATATTGTACTCTACGTTACCTCGGTCCACACCCTCTTGTGAGGCTCATTTGTGCCCTCTCGAAGAAAGAACGACGCACACTTACAGTAGATGACTTTCAGGGGAAAACCAGGCTTCACTTCTGTTGAGACGCGACTGAATAAGTCACATGTCTCGTGGGATCTGATTGTGTCAGCCCACATACTAAATACAGTATCTGTCCCTTATGGACTCTTTAGGACACTCCGGACTCATACGGACCGCTTTTGTTTATCTTTATTGTCAGAGTCATACATGGCTCTTATTGTTCTTTATTGTTAAGATACCGGTATTGTCTGCTTTAGGCAGCTATTGTTCTCTGCCCTCCAATGGCATTTCTCCCTCTGGCGCACAGACCACATGTATTGTGTTTGGGTCACCAGTGCGCACAGACCATTCTTAGCTAAGCGTCCTGTATATAAGGACTGCTGTTTACGCCTCTACACTTCAGAGTTTACTTCCCCTCTGAAGTGTAAGTCCCACATTACCTCTCCTACACTACCTTTCACTAACAGACGTTATATAGTAACTTGTCTTTAGGTGTGTAGTATAATATATAGAGTTTACTTCCCCTCTGAAGTTAACTTGTCTTTAGCTCTTTTGCTCTCACACCTTGCTCGTTAGTTCTGCGCTCAACAACTTCATCTCTGCCAAGAATATTCATGTTTGGAATCACGACTTTCATGTTCGTCTTGGGAATCATTGCACTAGTACTAGAGAGAGCTCTCTGGTTTCAGGAAACCCAGTTTATCTTCCTTTTGTTCTCTGACCTCCCCGTGCTTGGGAATTTATGGACTGATCGTCACACCAATATCGCCTTCGCTGTAGAGGCAGCTATCACACGCCTGATGGTACGCCTGCACGATGCTTCCATGCAACCTGCTTGACTCAACTAAAGGCCGTTCAGTATATTAGGGTCTTTCAAAGTTCCCTTATTTCAGTCCCTGATTGGACCCATTAAAACGTCCATTAAGTCCAATTTTGGTGTAAATCTTGTGATAATGTGAAAATTAATAAAATAAAAATGGACCAATAATGTCCAACTTTGAAACCCCCTATTCTAAGCGACATTGTCTGTGCCTAGTGATGGGAAAGTTCAGTTCTGAACTTCGGTTCAAACCCGAACCTAGCCGAACCAAACCCTGGTTCAGGTTCGGGGTTCGGCTGTTTGACCCGAACCGGACCGATGGTTCCGTTCGGGGTTCGGCGAAATCTTGGAATTAGTGAACGCGTTTGAACGCGTTTGAACGCGAACTGTTTGACATTATGGGACATGCTCTCTCGTACAGATATTAAAATAGCTCTCTGGGTATCTGAGAAAACCGTCTGAAGTTCATCTCAATGACTTGAGGCACACATTTTCACACAAAATGGGAAACAAAAAACATTTTTTATTGCTTTGCAAGTACAGACGTCTCAAAGTAATATAATATTGTCGTCGCCATCAACACTTTGTCGCTGTTGCCGTGGTCGTCGCGGTCGTTGGCGACGACTTAGCGTCTTCGTCGCCGTCCCCTTCTTGGTCCCCTTGGTCGCCTCGTTGTCGCCGTCGCGTCGGTCGTGGTCGTGGTGGTTGCGGTGGTGGTCGCATAGTCGTTATCGTGGTTATCTTCAGTGGCCTACTGTTACCACTGCTACTGCCGTTATCGTGCACTGTGTCGTCGTCGTGGTTAGCAGGCCTGGAGCACATGCCAGTGGCTGGCTGGCACTGGCTGCCAGTGCGTTGGTGGGGGGTGGCTGTCGTCGTCTTCGTCGTCGTCGGGGTATACGCCAAGGCATATGCGATTGGCAGGGTGACCACGGCCATCGCCGCCACTAGCATCGTTGGGGGATAAGCTTCGGGACGGAGCTCTGGCGTAAACTCGAAGAGTGTTGGAAGTAATCTTTCCCACACTGCCCGGTGTTTGCCGACGTTATGGGCCCGTCACGCGTCACTTGTCAGCGCTGTCAGCTCTTACCGTTTCCCATGTCGTTGCAGCCGACGCAACCAAACCCTTGCATGTGAGTACATGTACTGATACCCTACTGATGTCAATCTGCAGCCATCCTGGACCTCAAACTCATGCACCAGCGCAACCCCAGGCCTTCAAGCTCCCTTTGCCACTGCTTTGCCCCGCGCGAGCCTGTGGGCCATCACCCCTACCCCTCGCCACACGCAGGTCCACATTTACCCCCACCCCATCACAGCCTGCAAGAGCTACCATGATGTGGCATGCAAGATCCACTACGACAGCAGCCCGCCGTGTGCAAGTCCCCACCTGGGACACCGCTGACAGTAGTACACTACTACACCCACCCGACAGATCAAAATGTAAGTATCAGTTCGTTCGGGCCTACAATGTTCTGACACTGTTTGCAAGCCCACACAGCTACCCCGCGCACCACGCCACCACCCGCCAGGGGGCCCTGTGCAAATGGTGGCGGCAGCAGTGATGACACAGCCGGCCACGCTGCCCGCTGTGGACGATGACGACAACGACGGAGACGGAGATGCACGATGACGGTGAGGCGGCAGTGGGGGCGGTGGTAACAACAACAGCGGGCACCCGTTAACCAAGTTCCAAGCCACATGTCTTTTGATGGGGATGTCAATGATGACGAGGGTGCCACAGTAGTTTCATATGCTTATCAGTAGTAGTTGTACATAGAGTTAGATAAAAATGGATTGTTTTTCTCAACAAGACCCCAAAAGCATCAAACAACATCTTTTGTGGTACACTTCCCTGGCTACCCTGCGCTTTTGGTGTGATTACGTAAGCACTATACTCGTTTTTCCTCCTTTAGGTTCGGTTCGGGGTTCAGACCTCCCCTGAACTGAACTGAACCTATGCAAACCTGAACCCTTGGTTCGGTTCAAGGGTTCGGCCAAACACCCCGAACTGAACCCTTGGTTCAGTTCGGGGTTCGGCAAAAAGGTCCAAAGAACCGAACTGAACTGAACTTTCCCATCACTATAAGAATCTGATTAATTGATTTGATAAAAATTGGATCCTTGCTGTGATCTGCCGTGTGAAATTGCGAAACTGTATCGTTGGTTACGATACTTTTGGGAGCTACTGCAGCCTACTTCTTCCATCTGCGCAGTATCAATCACGAACGAAGATCAAGCGTTGCTCACCTTGAACAAGCTCAAACATTCAATAATCGTGTGATGGTTGTCCTTACAGTAGTGATTTCCCGGCCCTGGCGTGTAGTTTGAGATGCACTCCAAACAAAACGAACGAGGCTATTTTCTTTAAGCCTTTAGAATGGCACATGAAGCGCTCGGACTACCACAGCGACCTGATCAAGGAATTGAAGAGTTCGGGAAAACCTCAGGCTACGCAGACCCAGCAGGGCCGAAGAACCGCCCGGCTATTCGGGCCCTGGGACTACTCTTGGGATTCGGGAGTCTTCCTTCCACCAACGCGCGTCACAGTATATATCCTCCTCTCCAAGACGATTTTGTGCTCGCTCACATTGTATATATGCGGTGGTGTGCGAAATACGAAGTGGCTTGCGATGTTTAAAGAGTTGCCCCCCTGACCCCTTTTCAAGTCAACAACGCAAAACGCAACGCAACGCTCTCAGACTCTCAGTCACCTATCATGTCAGAAGCAACAACTGAAATAAACAGCACAGATTGTATGATACCATGTCTACTATTGCGTCCCATCTACTGAATCCGTTTTGCAGGGCTTCATCTAGTGCGGACTTCTAGGAGTTGGCTTTCTGCCCCAGATCCGTCTCAAAATCATCTCATCATGAGCGATTATTTCCGAGATGGCTCTGCAACATGGTTTACTCAAGGTGATCGGTTTGAGAAGTGGAATGTGATGGGGGGTCTATTGTGGGTACATGGTAAACGTACGTGTTTTCTGTGCCAATGGCTTCTTGTCTTTTTTACTCTGCGACCGTAGCGGGCTCTGGAAAGAGCATGTTATGGTAGGCATTACACCCTTTCTTCCCATCAGGGCTTATTTAGTATTCGACTAGTTATGCGATCATTGAAGACGCCATCATTTTGAATGAGGCTGGGCAGTGCCGAGTGACTTATTTCTATTTGACTCCACAGACCCAGCCAAGCAGTGTCTTCGGGGATTTTTAGCATGCACACTCTTCCAGCTCCTCGCCCAGTCATGTTCCTACTATAATGCCTTCTTAAACCTATACTCTACACACGACTCTGGATTGAAGCTGCCCAACGACGATGAGCTCGCAAAATGCCTAAAAGAGATGTTGGCACTCCCAATGCAACCCAGGGTTTATGTCATCATAGACGCTCTCGACGAATGTTCCACCGGCTCTCGCGAGCAGGTCCTTGACTTCATCAAGGATCTTGTTGGGCTGCACCCGAATCTTCGCATTTGCATCACCAGCCGTCTTGAGGCTGATATAAACTATATCTTGAAGCCTTTGTCGTCCTTCACTGTCTCCCTCCATGATGAAGAGGGTCAAAAGCAGACCATCGTCGACTTTATCGAGTTTATTGTCCAGTCAAAGGATGATATGCAACAATGGGGCGTGGACCTCCAGGAACTGGTCATCAATACGCTTACACAGAATGCGGATGGGCGGTATGTAATTCCTATTACCGTACCACAGTTATTTCATTGTACCACAGATTCCGATGGGTTTCCTCCAAACTTATAGCTCTACGTTTCCGCCTTGCCATGGATGTTCCGCGTATTCTGAAAGGGTGGGCTCAATCCTTGGACCCTGGACCCCACGGTATACAAGCGTGATTTACTTTGCATGCACCTCCTGTACTCTCTACACCAGTACCTCGTAATCAAAATTTGTAACCTTTACGACCCCATTGCTTATGCAATCATACAAAATCTGCGAAGTCACCCTCGTGTATTGCGAAGAGCTGGTTATTTTTTCTACAGCTACGTAAACGTTAGTATAGTAGAGTGCTCAAGGTTGCGAACTCTCCAGAGTTAGGGGCTGTGTCTGTTAGGTACCCCCAATAGCCGTCGCCGGCTATCATTGAAAGCATGTTGCTGTACTCGCCCCCGAACGCGACGATCGAGTTCGAGCGCGGCGACCAGTCCGTGCCAAGCGCCAGCGCTGTGTGGCTCCGCGCGAGTGGGATGATGTCGGGCAGCTTCGAGAGGATCCCCTGCGCGCCGGCGAAGGGAGGTAGCGCAGGAAAGATGGTGAACGCGCCGCCGCAGAAAGAGTTCCAGTTGGCGCTGATGTGTGTCTGGGTGGAGTGAACATCTCGATCGCAAAATAGGAGGGATACTACGCAACAGTAAATGCGGAGACGACGTGGGTATCCCATGCGCTTCTGGTTACCTTGAGGTTGTCGATGTCGGCCCCGCACTCCTTCTTGGGTGGCTACCCAAAGACATGTCTGCGCATTCCCGAGAAGATAACGGGGAAGACTTGCCGCGTTGCTGATTGACAGGATGGGAACTTTGGTTTTTCCTCCAATCAAACGTGAGAACTGAACAACGATAGTCAATCCACGTTGATGCGAGTCTGTGCGTGGGTGATACAAGTTTCGTTGAGGGGTGGGTTGGGGTGCGCCTTGGAGACACAGAGCTTCCCCCTGCAGCTTGGTTCAAAGGTAAGCCAAGTCCACCGTTTTGATGACAATAAAGATATGAGGACAAAAGAACTCGTGGTTTCAGTGGCCCATACCTGCTGCTTGATTACAGACCGTGTAGTCTATTACCTTACCCAAGGCGTCTGTAGTTGGCACGGATTTAGTTGGAGGCATTGCGAAGAAGATTCCAGGACTCGGATACTTTGTGAGGTTGTGTGGTTGTAAAAAACGAGATTCTCCTCAACCGGTGAAGCGGAATGCTTCCACATCGCTGAACGTAGTGGCGAAATAGCCATCTATTAACAGATGGTGAGCGTGCGGATTCATCTGTTGACTCGAGTATTGATACGGGGGTACAGCAATAATCTCCTTTCGATGGTTCTCGAGGGATTAGTGTTTGGAGAAATGAGTGGGGGACGATGCAGGAAAACATGTCTTTTTGAAGGGCGCGGGTACCGCCCTTCGTGCGGTCAACAAACGTTGCTCGTTCGCTGGTGCCACCAGTGTGAGAACGAACCTATGGGAACAACTTCGTTGACTAGCTAAGCCATGGCGCCATCCGATTCCCAGCATCCCGTGCGACTAAGCGGGCGGCATCGATGCGAAGCTCCAACAGATACGTTGTTCTCCGTCTCCATTGTGTGTACGCGGGCGGACGCCGCGAGTTCTCGGCAACGAGTGGCTGTACGAGCATGACCTCAAAATCGAAGACCTCGGAAAGCAGCGGAGTGTCGTCGCGCGGTATCTCGACACCCTGACGAGGTGTTGTTTTGCGGGAGCAAGAGCAAGGTCAAGGGCTGGGTGAACAACAAGAGCGCGCAGCTTTGCCTGAGCGCACACCCGTAAATTCGATATTTTTTTCCCTCCACATGACAGCCCCCTAAACGGCCTAAACCGTGAACAGTCTACCTAACTTACTGTAGGTGAACAGCTATTAGTTGATCGACGTTGATCATTTTAGCGCTCGCAGCCCATGTTGGGGGAATTGGACACGAAACCGGTAAGGCCGATTACAGTACTCTCCCACCAATGTTTCCCCCCAGGAGTCGGCCCTGGAAATCCGAAGTTCCTGCACTGAGCACAATTTAAATGCAGGCCCCTCTGCGCCCGAGTCGAGTAAGGGCGTGTGCCGTTTGCCCTCAGTACGAAACTGAAAATAGTTTTTGCCTTCAGGTATTGAATTATGACCCGCATGGCCCGTGTCGTGATACTTTCGAAGTTCGAGCAGTTCCCATCCCGGCCTGAGACCACCGTCAACGTGGAGAACCGGCGGGAATTTCGTCCATATCCGACGCTGCGTCACGGTACCACGCACCTCCCCAACGCCACAGGGAGCCGCCACCGTGACGAACCACACGAACATACTTTAATGTATGATTAACGAACGTCCGCAGCACTTCTCCCTTTAACTCTATCGAAGCCAGTTTCTCTGGGTGGACATCTCCACTCTGGAACTTGAACCGGATGTGACGCACTGAGGTTTCGTGCTCTACCTCACGTTTTAGGGCATGCATTGCGCTATGACTTTCGGGGCCCGTAGTCGACGCGGAGCTTCTGAGAAGGCACACTGGATGCGCCAAGTCCCACGGGTGCATGCGTATTACCCACGAGCACCACAAGCTCGGCTTCGTACGTTCACACCGGAAGCACTGTGATATTCTACCTAATCTGACATGGTTTCCCGTTAGGCGGAAGGCCATCATTCCTAGGTAGTATTATGGCACGGTCACTCGACTCTCAGGTCAAGGGGAAATTGTCGTTTGTCGTCATCCCTTTCAAATTCAGGCAGCCTTGATTATTGACAATCGACAATTCGGCGTCGCTCGTCGTTACTCGACCAGGTAGAGATCGTTCTCACTCCGCCTTCCGATAGGGGAAGGTACACTTCTGCGTGGAAATGGAAAAGGGAACCTGGGATCGCGCGAGAAGGTGTGACCAATCGCGTGCTGTATAGTCTTATTGGCCTCACTAAATGAAGGGTATGGATGAATTATAATACAAGGGACATGTCCACGCGGGCTCACAGTACCATTTAGTCAGATATACAGAAATGGCAGATCCTACAGCCCCTGCGGCGGTCTTCGTGCCAACTTGGTGTCCATAAAAACGTATGACCTGCTAATCGCCAACACTGACCTACCCTCTAATATAACGTTGACCTAGATTGTTCCGCCTCTAATATTCCTAATTTTCTGCCATCGAGATCCTCCGATGTCCTCAGTTGCGCACGATGGTCGGACCAGACGCCGAACTTACATACAGGCTGCACCCAATCGGCGCAGGCCCCGAATTTCGCATTCCTTTTACGGAATTATATTTGCGGGCGGGTTCATTCAGCAGACCGTTTCCAGTCGTCACACGCGGCCCTGGGTGCCTTCACTCAGAAGGAGTCGGGCCAGGCTCGCAGCTCGAACCCGGATGGATCAGTCCAGCACAAAGTCGTTAACATGGAGTTCGCCGGAGTTAACTTACAGTAAGCGGTTTCGTGCACAGACGCCCACCTTGAAGTCACGAGATCTCCGGGTCGTAGATCCCTTTCTGTGCCAGCATGTGTCAGTACAGGACTTGTGTCAAAGTACCGTATTGTTGTCACAGGAGCGCGCATCGTGCGACGCAACCGGAAGCAGCGAACGCCGCCGTAGCAATATGAATAGTTAGGGCGCTGCCGGTTTCTTGGAAGGATTCCGTGTAGTAGCAGGGACTCGGGGGCCTGTCATCGTATGGTAGGACCACTACTATAAGAGAACCCCGAAGTCAGTACTGTACCTGTTTACTAATAGGAATGAGATTTGGTGCCTTGACGGTCAGGTTGTGATTTGGTTGTGATGTCCAGGCACCAACAGTCGTTAGACCACTAACTTACTTGTATAAGGCCTAACTTGGTGCCTTCCACCACACCACTTGCGGGACAAAGAGCATAACCTAGAACGCGCTGGTGAAAAAATATGATGTGAGTTACATACCCGAGGATAAGTAACCGGAGGATAGATATCGTTCATGGCGGCATAAACCACGCTCCGAAGCGTAATCCATACACCGAGCGTGTTATGCGGAAATATCCCCGTGCAGCCCCATCCAGCTAATACGCCCGTTAAGGGCATATGGACCGCACTTACATGTCCGAAGTGCGTGAAAGGCCCAAATTGGGGCTCTACTTTGTTCCGCCTTCTCGTAACAGGTATCAGCTAGAACTGGAGAGCTGACGCTCGTCCCCGAGAATTCGTGTTTGATAAAAATACGTGCCGTTTCCTAGAAACAATCCAGTTCTGCTCAGCGGCATATCGCGCACACGACATTCATGTTTTTGAGTTTCTCGTATAACATATCGCGATTTTCAGACAGGGACGACGGTCTAAGCGAAAGAAATCACGTTTTGTTTCCCGTCCTGATAAGAAGGAAAAGGAAAAAGTGGAGCAAAATTAAAGCGCACCATACAGTGAACCCGAGCCGAGCTAAAAGTCCTGTATGACAATACAGTCCACGCCGAATCAATCGATTTGGGTAGGGCTGTCGAGTAAGGATACAGTAGCAGACTTGGTACTCCTCGGGTAATCGCCATGGGCCTGAAAGACATCCACACGCCCTGATCACCTCAAGGAAGGCTACTCCACGAACGGCCGCTGAGACAGATACCCAGCCTCTCGAACAAGAGAAACAAAAGAGCCATGGTGCTATACGTTAATGCCAAGGAGACCTGCATCGTTGATGTGGCTGTAGCGGAGAATGTGCAAACGCCTAGTAGCGTCGACTCGTTCTTGGGAAACCATGCAAGACGGGCTGTGGCTGAACGTTCAGATCTTCCTATAGTGACGACGCGGATCCACGCATTCCGGTTGGCCGCAGACAAAGCTGGCGACGACTCGGATTGCATGCGATAGTCACTGAATCAAGCTGTTTCGGCGTAAGGGGTATTTCTTCTAGGTAGTGCCGCAGTCATCACCAAAGGTGTCATAGGACAGATAGTACGAGGACGAACCGTCAGTAGTGGGACTGTAGCTACGAGGACGGAACTATCGAAGATGTTATTCTGGTACGGAGGATCATCATCATGACTCACGGCATACGAACCTCCATTCCGCGTCGAGTAGTACCTGGCTTCTAGATCCAACAACGCCTTTATTACTAGCGAGTGCAGCTCAGGATGTGCGACCGAGAGAAGTGTTTCATCATACGTAGCACTACAGAAGGGAAACGTGAGGATGGGCAAAGGGCTTTTTGGCCGCATCAGCGGTGGTTGTGACTTGAAGGTATGGTGAGTATTGGGAAGGACGCTGATACTCAACCCTCCCAAGATAATACGCCTCCTCGCGTGACGGGCGCTGCTTACTGTAACCTAGTATTAGGCCAAAGTATCACTAGCACAACAGCCTCGTACTAAACCATGAAGAATGATACGGACATACGTCTTTGACGCCACGTCCATCTGTACTAAACTAGAAGCTATGGGAATTGTTCTAGAAGGCTGGGATCCACCCAGCCGACAGCGGTGCCAAACGAATTTGTGTCGGGAAGGGCGCTAGATTACACTTCTGGCCCGGATTGGTATCGGGCCGGCGCTTCCTTCCCGGATGTTGCGGCATGTGAATGGCCCATTACAACCCGAGAGTCGTCATTCCTACTGCTGGTCTCACCATATGCGATTACCTGGATCATTACAGTAATTATGCGTTGATGACGAATATCAGTCGAACACTGACTGATCATCGAAGAAGATCCAGACTCCGGATCCACAGGTCTGATGCTCCGTGGGCGGATCAACATTTCCGACACAAATGCTGCACTTATGTCCGACTAGCACAAGAGCAGGTGGGTCCGAACCTTGTCATTGTGCGACGCGAGGCTGTAATAGTACTCGTCAGGGACGTGTTTCCGGTAAACAAAGGAAAAGGGAAATAGAAACATGCGGACTCGTGAGGCCCTGCTGGCGATGAGATGAGGGAAAACGGCACACGGAGAACCTCCGGACCAGTATGTTGTCAAAGCTCACTGTCCTGGCATGTTACAGAATATTAATCATTGCCGGGACGTACGGGATTTGGACAGCCACAGCTTTAAGCGCCTCCGATTCGAGCATTCGATCGAAGTGTCAAGGCCTTCTACGACGAACGCCGGTACTGTACGCTAGAACGCGCCAATGCGACACGCCGTCGCTTTGACTAGAGGGGAACGTGTTGCCGCTTGTCGCGGCTGGCCAGCTGGGCGTGTGATGGCTACATCCGGTTTTCCGGAGGCCAAGCGGTTTGTGCCCAGCATTTATGCTATTGCCGATGCGCTCTGACCTCTAGTCAAAAGACTGTCTGCATTTGCAGTGGTGGGTTGGTGACAGTGATTGATGTAGTAGTGACGATAAATGAATGGTGTAGCAACTTGGTAGGCGCACTGGATGGAGCGGTGTGTGCTGAAAACTGCTGCACCGCCTTAAGAGGTAATAATGAGCAACCAAGTTGACAGGGAATGAACAGTATAAACCAAGGATACAGCATATGATAAGAACAACTCTCCGTTACCGCGTCGCCCCTGGGCGCAGAGCTTGCGCATGCGCCGCTGCCCGAGCTCCCCTCCTTTGCTCCGCCTCCAAAAATTCCATCACGGTCACGCCGGGAGTTGGCCTATTCATCACGAAGTGAATATGTTGAGCGTACTTCCTGGCCGCGAGCTTTTTGTGCAGTTCGTCGAACTGCTCCATCGCCTGGGTGGCTTCCTCCAACGATTCCTCCCCTTTGTACCAAGGGAACGCCCGCAGCGCACGCGCAATGAATCGGTACTTTTTCGCCTTGTCGGGCAGATCCAACCCGGGCTCGTGGAGATCCACCCACACTTTCCAGAATGCCCTGCCTTTTTCTCCTGTTCCACGGAGGACCAACGGCTCTAGCTCAGCGAGCTGAGCGAGGTAGAGTTCGTTCCAAATATAATTATCGCCAACGTTTCCCTTCTCTACTTCGGCGATGTAAGAACGTGGAATGGTAGGGAGCCTCGCGCGATGAGCCATGGCAAGAATGCTGGGGACGGGGTGGCCTGCCACGGGATGATGGGGGTGAGGCGCTCGAGGATTTGCCCCGGGCATTCCAGAAGGAGCTGGCGTTATGATTATATTGCTGTGGAAACTGTCCAGAAGCGAGGCTTCGTTGCGGGTTGATTGGGTCGAATTGAGGCTCCGGAAATGGGGATGCGGTAACCTTCCTGATTGGGGATCAGAGCTTGAAAAACCGATCCGCGGCTCTTGCGTGTTCGGTTGGGGCGATGGCAGGTTGAATGGTTCGGGGGCAACACAGTGATCAGCGATTGCTTGGAGACGAGAAATCGGCGGAAGTTGGGGACGTTGAGACATTCTTCGATGCGGGGAAGTTATGCAATAACTTCCAAGAGAGGTCAAGGAGTGTTCAAAGGTGCACTAGATACGTTGAGAGATACCGCTATCGAGGAGTCTACTTTCCTCTTTCAGAGGAAGAATGAGAGAAGAATGCGGAGAGGAGGGCGAATGGGCAGCACAAAGGAAGTTAATTCCGCTCATGAGACCAGATTCGCACACGAGGCTCGTAACAATGAGACAGGACTCGTGCGATCGAGGCAAGAAAAGCGTCATGACCCTCGAAAAGCGCAAGGGACCGAGAATAAACGAGAGGTCAAAGCACCATTTCGAGGTCGAGACAGGAATATCTGCATCTGCCGCGGGCAAGCGAACTCCCAAGTATGTTAATGGGAACCCTTTCAGAGGCCAAGTCAAAGGAAACGAGCGAGATTTGAGAGCTGCCCAAACGAGTCAACAGTAGAAAGTGGTACATTGCGGTGTCGTGTCTGCCTTTGACACAAATTCGACGAGCTGAGCCGAATGACGCAAAACCGAACGTCGGTGATCGGGCTATCGCCTCCATTCGTCAGAAGGCCGAGATAAGCGGAGAAGGTCACGTTGCTGGTTCGATACAAATTGGGTAATTCCTTCTCACTTCTGGATATCGCTTGCTTGAACAGCGCGATGCCAGCCAACTCCAGCTGCTCCCGGACACCGCCAACCACCGTGAGCGGACAACGTGGCACAGCTTCACATTGCACCTGCACTGGCCGCAGTTCGGGGAGCACCTGACATTGGCCGAGGCTGCGCTTACTTACAATGGGTCTTTGCTGTACACCCCCCGAGTCGGGTCAGCCAAGACGCTGTGGCGTCCTGTGGTTCGTCGTCCCTTCAAGCTCGCTTGTGTATCGCCTCCGCATTATTTAATATCCACAAGCACACTTCGACGGTAGTACAAATAGCCTCGGTACAGGGCGGATTGAACCAGCACCACCAGTACTCTCTCGACCTACCCAACCCACCTTGCCCTTCTTTCTCGAAGACGCTACTGCCCAGATGTCGCAATATCTCCACCCACACTCTGTTCCGTCGCGCCACAATTCAACATGTGACGAGTCTCCGTATTCGAGCTCTCAATCCTCCGAGTCACAGTCCGCTGCCTGCCCTATTAATTCGCCCCGCACCCCACAACGTGGGCGTTATTTCCTGAACATCCCCGGTCCGCAAAGGCAGCAGAGCATCAAGGATGCCGATGGTATCGACAAGCTAGCAAATGCTGCCCTGTCACAAGGTACTTTTTCTCGGAAAAGACGGCCGTACGTTAGGTACTTATTTACAACTATAGGAACCACGCCCTAAGAAGGTGTTTACGCCATCGAGCCATTGTCGTTATTGAAGGGAACACTCCATTATGCATTGTACATATAACCATTGCGCTATGAAACACGATACATACTGTACAGCAAAGTAGATAATCTTCTATGTAAGCTCAGCTTCTCGGATCGCGCCCGCGCCCAAGATTGATCGATCAGTGAACCTTCCGTGCCGTGCTGTCTAATCCTAATATCTCCCTATATTAACACCTACAGTACGTCTAATGACGCCCACTCACTTTTCACCCTTCGCCCCCTTCCTTCCTGTACCCCACAATGGCAGCACGTCCACTGCCCGGAGCCACCTATCACACCACCGACTTCGCTTTTCATTCCTCTCCCGACGCCGATCTTGAAGCCGTAGGCCCGTATGGCCCCTCCGAGAAGGACCCTTCCACCCTTGAAAGCCGCATACATTTGCCAATTCAGACTTCCCACGACAAGGCACGCACCCGCCGTGGGCCACCCGTCCTGTTAATCTTCCTTTTGCTCTGCTGTCTGGCCTTCGTCAGCGCATTCACGGGAGGCGCATTCGACAACGACGACGTACTTTTAGACTTGTCCTGTGTACCAGAACGCATTGCGCCGCTCGCCCAGCAAATTTCTGCTGAATTTCGAGCCGCGCCGCAAGCGGAGCGGGTTTACGTGACCCAGGAGAGGGCGCTAGATATCTTGTACATGGCGGCGTTCCTTGTCGTTCTTCCGTTAGCTCACTGCGCGCAACAGGAAGCAAAAGCACAATACCTCCCGTGTTAGTTGCCACGCCACTAATGTGCGCGACTACATGCGGCGATCTTACCCCGTTGTGTCAGTGATATCTTGGCGCCCATTCATCTTCGGCATGTTTCACACGCACACGCCATTTTACAGGGAATCTTCTCTCGATTGGACCAATGTATCTCAATCGGCCATTGTTCTGCGTTGGCAAGGCGCTGATCCCAAATTGAAGCCTGTAATCATTACGAACGACCCCGGTATGTCCAGCGGTTGTTCTCCGCCGTGATATCAAGTCGGGACATTGACCCCACATCAGAGGTGTTGGGCCCAGAGCAGGATCCCGCACGGGCTTTTCAATGTGAGGATAAAGCGATCGAGGACGAGGCTGACGTGCAGACGGCCGTCGGCTTGCTGTGGGCCCCTCTACTCATCCATTCGACCTCTCCCCCTGACCATTTCAACTATTAGGACCACGGTGGAAGCACTTGTTCAATCTGGTTATCAACCTTCGCGCACTCTTATTCTCAGCGTGATGCTCGGTGAGGTACGACGTCCTTTTTCGTCTCGCCAAACGCGGAAAGTATTTACCACGTTTCGTCTACCTACCTACCAGGCCGCCGATGCACAGAAGTTGTCGCAATATCTCCACGCTACGTACGGCAAGCACGGGGTCGATATGGGTAGAAAGCCTCCACCACCGCCCTGGTGCAGAAGCGGAAGACCCCCCAAAATACTGGATGCGCTGCTCGCTTTCTATCATAGACTGTACTGGCGAGTCTCCTCCCTATTTCCGGGGAAGTCCCACTGCCTTCCGGCCAACTATGGTAAGCACCGGGACACGGCATGTGGTTTCGATGAGTCGGTTGAAACACATTTTCTTTCAATCGCAGACGGACCACTCTTCTTCCGCTACGTCCATCATACTGGGGATGAGGCTGCGTCGAGAAAACTGCTCACGAACGCAGTTAGTGCGTGGACGCACATGATTCTCGAGGCGGCGACGACGACTTCTTGAGGGTTGCTGCGCAGATCTTGGCGTTCTACACGTGATTTCCTGACTGGGCTTGACTGGTGTAATTTTAGTGGCGTTTTCTCGAATCGTGCCGGGCGACTAGCCGGAATGTTTTGTATCTTATATAGTTTAGAGGCAGGCAACGAGCAGTGCTGTACTGCCTGGCACCTTACAATAAATAGCATCGAATATGTTTCTCATTCACCAAAGGTCCAACTGTCATGGATTGCAGGGAAGCCCTCAAAATAGCCCGCCGTGGCTATAACTCGCACAGGAGGCCTGATCCACTTGCATCATCCGAACGTCGCCTCGAAATATCCGCAAGGATGCCTGAGCTGTCACAGCGAGCTCCGAATTGAATCATTAGGACAAACTTGAACACAATATCCCCTACTGGGAGAACCCTTTAGCTTTTCGGGAACAAGAAGAGTCCAAAGAATAAATATGCTAACGCTTTCGGGTGGTGAGAAGACGAACTTCCCAGGAGGCGGATACTGTCATAAACGTATTGACTCGGCTCTACACGTGTGCGGATATTTTCCAGCAGCACTGCCGATCCCGGTCAGAGCAAAGAAAGAAATAAGTCAGGAATGGGAGATAGATAGCCTGGAAACGCGGTGCTCTCGGAACGATTTCCACCCACACTGTACTTGAGCGGGTCAGTGAAGCGCACCAATCGTGCTTTAACACTCTTACAGCAAACCGGGGAAGGACCCGTAGCGGTTCAGCCCAAGGGGAAATACCAGGGCGAGAGGAAATGTCCGTCAGTTCACGGGTGGGTAGTGGCCCGGTGTTGCTGGCATGTTGGCGCTTAGCGCTCGAGTCGGAATACTGTCGGAATACCATAAGCGCGTAAGTTGACTACCATGATAGCTCGGGTTGGTGACGACCGGCGCACGCAGTCCGAGTTCAATTACTCGAAAGAGATTTCTTTTTGCTTGGCTGGTTCGAATGAGTCCGAATCCAAGTCCGGGTCCGGGTCTGAGTTCGAGCCTGCCGGTGGTATGGACCCACTGCTATTGGCTACGCTGCGTGTCAAAAGTCAAAGGGCGGACCTGTGATGTCTATTCCAGAGACAAACGATCGTGCCAAGACGTGCCAAGACACACGAAAGTGGGAGCCAGTGGGAGCCACAAAACAACATGCACAGGTCACGTGACAGCATACGCTGGCATGGGCCGTCGGCTGAACTATTCGCCTCTGTCTTGGAAAGTGCCCCCTACATTCCCCGACGCTTGACATGGTGCCAGCTGCTCCTTGGCCAAGCTCGGGGTTCTCGGCTTTAAACGACGACCGACTTGTGGCTTGTGGTCCAAACGCTTTTGTGCCACCTGGACTAGCTGGACGAGGACACGACTCTTGCGCTTTGTTCTCGTCGTTGTGGTTTTCTCTCGTCGTGCCCCTGTGTTGCCCCTTGGCCAGTTTTCCACCACGAAACACATTTGCCGGGGCCCACACGGGCATTGGTGGCAACATGGAGTGCTCAAATGACGCTTTGTGTCCGTGCCACACTTTTTTTCGTGGGCAGTATAACTGGGACGAACCAACGTCAACTTACATCCACTTTTTCAGCTGCTCTCTAAACTATCACCTCTGCGTCGTGAACACATTATTTATCCCATGCTACACTCTCAAATGACGCCTATTGTTGACCCATCGTGGCCGCGAATGGGTTCTGGCTTGGAGAATCCGTTCCAGAATGCCCCTGGACTATTCATTTACGCTCTACCAGACTTGCACCCCGCCAAGTCTAGCGGCCTTCCTTCGACCCCCTCCCTGCTGCAGCACCTCCCTGTGGAACTCGAAGGGAATGGGCAAGTGACGTTGTTGCCTTGCGACTCGGAGGAGAGCAGCTTTGATCGCGATGGGTGCCCCGACACGTCGGAGCCCAAACAGGGAGAGGTCGAATCAAGAGAACTCGGCTCCAACCCGCGAAGCGACTCCCTCACCCCAACTCCCTCTCCATTGTCACCCATGAGCTCCACCTCTTCGGGGCAAGAAGGCAACACAGAGAAGACAAAACGCAGTCGGCGACGCCGCCGCAGGAACAGGCAGGTGGTGGAGGTCGGCTGTGTGATGGGTCCCCGCACGGTTCACCTGCCACGCATTCCGTACCACTGGACCCAAAACCACACCACGGGGTCCATCGTCTCTCCGAGTTTGTGGGGTCCTGAATACCCTGTGGCACCGGGCAGAGACCCGTAGTTCGAGCCGCAGGCAGTTTCTGGATATTGAACACCAGCTTTTGTACGATAAATGCCTCGCCGTCATCTCCGACTTATGTATATACCATGTATGTTCAGGTATAGCCGTAATCTCATGGCAGAGTTACGTTACAATTATGTTCTGCCTGAGATCAGAGATCAATTCAATGGCATTGGCCGAGGCGTAACCCTCGGCTGTCAAGATGACCCGCGGCAAAGTCATTCAGTTCTGAGCTGAGCGTTCGAGCTTGTTGAGGCGGTGACTCAAGTCCGATCGCACTTGACCTATGTCAATCTGAGGATCGGGGAGGGTCCCACGTCCATTTACAATTCACTGCACGCCCCGGGGACAATATACCGATCCCTCAAGAGGTACCACCAGCCTGGTACATTGGATGTCCTCCCCCCTCGTTCTCCTTCTTCCCTTCCCTCCCCCTCACACATTCGCCCACTCTCACTTCTCCGCGCCCTGTCGTTGCCATGTCCGACACTGACGCTGGGAAGCAGCTCCTGTTCAACGAAATACACCTTCAGTTCAGAAATGCCGTATCCTACAACCTCTACACTGGACTTGCCTACGGTACGCTCCGTCACAATCCTCGCCCCATGTCCCCCCTCCCCTCTCACCTTCCGTCGGCTCTGCAGGGATGCTCGTGGTCGTGTACTTCATCTCAATCAGGATACAGCTGTGAGTCGCCTCCTCCCTTTCT